>JAJIBD010000418.1:0-130859 GCA_021461705.1 Cryptotis parvus
GGTTTTTAATTAAATTTTTTTCATATGGTGTTCCCACACCCATCTCTCTTTGACAATACAAACTGAAATTGTCATGAAGCTGAGAAGCACAGGAAGTTCTATTCCAACATGAACACTACAGTGACATTGAATTAGGTGGTGTGATCGGTACTTTAAGCTCTTCACAGTCCTCCAGAAACTTGTAATCTGGGGGAGGAATAGCAATATGTAAGGAAATAATTGATAATTCAACCACCAGACTCACCATAATAAGGAATATAATTAACTTTGACTTAGATATCATGAATTAATTTTAATTTTACATTTATATTAATAAAACATCAATTCATGGGGCTGGAGTGATCCAGTGGATAGGGTGTATGCCTTGCATGCAGTGACCCGGGTTCGATCCCCAGCATCCCATAAGGTCCCCAAATACCACCAAGAGTAATTCCTGAGTGCAGAGCCAGAAGTAACCGCTGAGCATTGCTGGGTGTGACCGAAAAAGCAAAAAATAAATAATGAAATAAAATATCAATTCATTAAATGTTAATTTTGTCCATATGTCAATAATTCTCTATCAATTACTCTTTCCATTTTACAAGATACAAAATTCTGTTTGGGCACCTGTCCTTTGCTGGTGCAAGTATAAGTTAAGTGTCTTTTTGGAAATCAATCGCTAGCAATATTTGCAGTAATTGTACTTCGAAGTACCTCTCATTCAAATAAAAAGAGATTGGACAGGGAGTGATGGGCAAAGAAGTTTATTGCAGTTTATTGTTTTTTGGTTAAACATTTCAAAACAACCCATGATTCATAGGGTTTTAATTGTAAAACAATGATTTAAAAACAACTAAAAATTTTAAAAACAACTAATGACTCATTCATGTATATTTATGTAAAGTATTATAACTTGCTAGAAGTCACAATTTCAAAAAACATGTTGACAGTGGAAGTATATATATGTAACAATAAGTGAAAAATAGAGAGTTTATTTGATAATAAAAATATCAAAATATTATAAAAAGAAACCTTTCATGCTTAGGAAAAATGAGAAAGAAATTTCTCAGTAAGTTACGTATTTATTTTTTACACAGGGTTATTTCTGTTTTTTTTGAAATATATTTTCTATGGTATATCATTATTTTATAATCATAAAAGTACATATACTACTTTTGGTGGGATTCTGGGAATTGAACCTAGAGCCTCCTACATTTTATTACTGAACTGTTACTAGCCTTTAGAGTAAATACTATTTCATAGAAACTATTACAAATGGAACTCATGCTATCTTGATAACCTCAGAACATTATTTTCAGAAGAAACTTTCAAGGCCTACATACATCATTTGGGCTCTATAGTATAGTCCTGGGTCGTCCGACTATTTGTCTCTTTCACTTTGCCAGTTGGGGGCATTTACTATGGAAACAGAACAGTCACTTATTTCCTTTCCTAAATTTAACCTTGAAGAAGAATAGAGAGTGAAATGTCTTCCAAGTAGTTAGTACCATCTGTATATTTATTTACATTTCCTAGATTCTGTTGGACTTAATTCTTTGGAACTAACCAATAAACCTTCAGGCTCCGTTAAAAAAAAAGCCTTTGCTGGTCTGGAAGAATATGTTGGCTCTTAGAGCAACTGCCTTCCATGCTCATGGTCTCAAGTTCAAATCCCGATGTCCCACATGCACCAAGCATGTTCTCTACAGCTTTGCTTTTTATGTCACTGGTGCCTGAGTGATGTCCAGCCACACTGCAATTAGTTGTGTGTGAACACAATCCAAGAGGGGTGAAACTTCCAATGAGCACCTCAATTTAGGGAAAACAAGGATGTGCAAATGCAGTGGCAAGCATGTGTGCGAGCTAGCACTGGAGAGTGCACAGCCATGCCATGAGCTCTCGGTCCTGGGAGCCGGTGTGCAAGCCCCACAAGAGGCCAGGTGAGCACCACAACTGTGCAACACACAAGTTGGTGTGTGTGTGCAACAGCCTCCAATCCCCCCACACACACTCACTCACTCACCAGACCGATAATACCAACAATAGAGAAGTAAAGGGGATTAAGGAAAAAAAAACAATTTCAAAAATGAGCACTTGGAATTAATTATGAATGTGTTTAATTCATCCATGTTATCCTTAGTTTCCCTCTATCCAGGGAATTACTGATGAAGAGAGATTAAATCGCCTTTGAGAGAAAATTCTGTATTTTTAAAAAAAAAATTGGTAAACTTTCCAATGACAGAATAAAAAATTGCTAATGCTTAGTAAGTGTTTTTAGTTCCATTCTTTAACAATTCAATGTCATTTGTATGTGATATCTCATTTAACTTTCATAATAACCCCATTATGTGGTTCCTATTATTATCTCTGCTTTATTTACAAGAGATCTAATATCTAAAGAAGTCTAGGGAACTTGTCCTGAGTCACATTAATAGTCTGTGGCAGGGCTGGGCTCAAGTCCAAGTGGTATCTGAGTCCAAATTCTTAAAAGTTTCAATACTGCTTTCCTATGCTCTCCCCACCGAGACCCGCTGTGACATTTGTGAATGGGTTAGGTAATTATTGTTAAGAATTTCAGTGCCAGGAGAAACTTTCTATCATGAGACCATTGCCATAATAACTTTGTTATCCTGAATTGATTAGGAATGCCAGATGCCTCCAGGTCCATTCTATTAAAATTAGCTCTGATTCTTTCTGCCTACACTTAGTGAAACTCATGGTTTAATCTTGCAGTTTCAGAAATTAAGAAAAAAAAAACAA
This sequence comes from Cryptotis parvus, assembly GCA_021461705.1. NCBI lineage: Eukaryota > Metazoa > Chordata > Mammalia > Eulipotyphla > Soricidae > Cryptotis > Cryptotis parvus. The sequence goes on from JAJIBD010000418.1 coordinate 2,740, forward strand.
ATCATTTCATTGCCAGAAAAAATCTTCTAGGTTTAGTCAAAGCAAGTTATAATTTCTGGTGCTCCTTGGCTCATTAGTTCTCCCAGATGGTGCGTGTAAACATGGCAGAACTGCAGATTGTATGAGGGCCGAAACGTAAATCAAGAAATAAGTATTCATTATAATTTGTGTGACAAATGGAAAGACTATAAAGTGAAACAGTGCATTGCTCAATCAATTTCATCCCATTGCTTTTAGAATCCCCAGAGATTCTGTTCAGAAATGGACTTCTCTGATTTTGTCAAGGTCAATTGTCATTGCAATTTTTAGAGGTGTCCCCATTCTCTCTCACGATGTGGGGCATCAGAGCTTCAAGACTTCTCTCTTGATGTTCTATGGGCTGATCTTCGTTCTTTAACAAGGGAGAAAGGTCAAAAGGAAAATGTTACTTATATGTTTGGTTGTTTGGGTCAGGGCGATAGATAGTACAAGGGTAAGGCACTTGCCTTGCAAGCTGTGGACTGGGTTCAATTCCTAGCATCCCATATGGTCCAACAAGCATGTCAGGAGTGATTCCTGAGTCAGGAGTAAGTCCTGAGCACTGCTGGGTATGACCCCCAAACAAATAAACAAAATAAAAGAACAAAGAGTTGTATTTAGTTGTTTGATCTGGAGAGACAGTGTGGGGATTAAGGCACGCGCCTTGCATGCTACCAGGCCCAGTTTGATCCCTGGCACCATCTGTGGTACCCAGAGCCCTGTCAGGAGTGATTCCTGAGCCAGGAATCAGCAGTAATCCCTGAGCACCAGTAGGCGTAGCCCAGAGGGGAAATAATATTGAGAAGATACAGATGTCTTGCTGTAATTGTTGTAATGGCTCTGTGGCAGATGCCGTGGTTCACCATTTGCAGTACTGGGAATTGAACTAGAGTCAGCTGGTGCAAGGTGCCTTACCAGCGGTACATTACTGCTGGGCATCAGGGGATGCAGACACTTCCAGTGGTCAGCAATTCTTACCCTCTAATGGATGCCTTTTGACTCTTTGACTTTTATGAAACAAACATCCATGCATGTTTTCTGCAAGAGGGTCCATAAGTTTAACAGGTTCTTAAAGGGCTTCACAAAAAGTGCCAAAGAACTTGGTGACTGATTATCAAACCATCCTGACTTCAGCTAAAAATCTATATGTCTATAAGTACCATAAAAATTAAGATGAAAACTTTTGGGTATTATTGAAAAACATTAACATAGAATCTACAGTGAAGATTTAAGTACACTAAATCTGTATGGTAGAATCAGTAGTCAATTTTGTTGTCTCTTGACTCCTAAACTGGGGCCAAGAAATAATTTGAATATGAAGGTTAATCTGTGTGGCATATACATACTATGGAACATTACTCTCCTATAAGAAAAGATATAAACATTATTTTGGTGGTGGTGGTGGGGAGTCCATTCCTAACTATGCTCAGAGCAGAGTCCTGATCTGCTCTCAGACATCACCCCTGGTGGTGCTTGGGTGCCAATATGGAATTAAACCTGGGATTGAATGAGGATTGGCCACCTGCAAGACAAGCAGTCTGCCCATTGTACATCTCTTTGGCCCCCAGAAAACGAAATCTTAGTTTTGTTTCCACTTGGATGGAACTGGAGGGTGTGATATTAAAGAAATACGTTAGAAGGAGAAAGACAAAAGCTAGATGCCAGCACTCACAGGTGGTATATAAAGGATCACAGCAACAGACTAGGCAATGTCTGGGAAGCAAACCTTAGACTCTGGCCACAGAGCTGAGGTTACTGAGCCAGTGCGCGGAGGGGAAGGGTTGAACGAATCTAGGCACAGTGAATGTGGCTGTGCCTAAAACATTAGTGTTAATTCTGCGGAAATTATGAGATCTCAATTTAAAAAATCTTTTTGAAAGAAATTTAACTCTTTAAGTGAAGTTACAGAAATCGGAAGTTTTTCTAGTAGTTTACAGGAATTTCCAGAGAAAACTGCAGAAACTCTGGCTCATCTGTTCTTCCGGAAGCCCGAGGCTAGCAAGAACAGCTGCCTCCCGTGCTTGGGAACCCCTCTCAGCTGGCATGCTAGGGGACCCCCATCACCTGACAGCTTATTGCAGATAATGAGAAAAAAGTAGCCTAGTAGGTATTTATTTTCTACAAGGAAAGTTAGAACTTGTTCAATAACAGGGAGAATGTCAAAGTAAGCATGAAATGTGAGAGATTCATATATTTCAAAGTGTTTACTTGGAGACAGAGAAATCAGCCAAGAGAAATGTGGGCAGGGTCTGTACTTTAGAAGGAAGGAGACTTAAACAGGGCCAGGGTTTAAGAATCTGGTAAAGGACTCTAGTTCAACATCACTGCAGGCAGAACCTAAATTAATAGAAGGACTAAAACATTTAACAATGAGAAAGATAAAAAAAGGTGAATCAAAAATGATACCTCAGGGTGGAGAGATAGTTCAAAAGACTGGCGCTTATGCTCTGTATATGCAAGTATTACAGTGGTTCCCCAACATTGTCCTACCAGCTTGCAGAGACTGAGAGAGAGAGAAGAAGAGAGACATTAATTATTTTGGTGATGCATCAATACCTTGCAACAAAATTGCAGCTTATTAGGGATTACTGTTCACATACAGAAGGTGGTTGGTAGTCTATTACTAAATAACAGGACAGTAGATGAGATGAATAACTTCTCTGGATTTTCCCATATAAATTGCTTTAAACTCTTTCCTGAGCAGCAAAGACCACGAAGGAGATGTGTTTGCTTGAGTTAAAGAAACATTTCCTGTACCGTATTTCATCGTCCAGTGTGCTCTGGGAGACTTCTCTACTTAACATGCATAATGTAGTAGGCCTGGAAAGAATATGCTTAAAATTGGAGATTTGGTTTTCAGGGTACAGGACTGATGTTAGCTCCTTGGGGCATAATCTCTCAGGTTCTCTCTGAGTCAGTGTGACAGTTTTCCTAATGGAGTCAATCACATGTCTAATGTTTCAGTAAACACCTCAACAAGTTAAAGAGTCTAATTTCATATTAAGTTGGTCTTTCAGTTCTATAAATTTCAAATACTGCTATCCATTAACTTTCTGTTAATAAATTCATCTAAGGGCTCTCTCTTTTTAAAAAATATTTATTGAATCATCGTGAGATAGACCATTACAAAGCTGTTCATGATTGGGTTTCAGTCACACAGTGTTCCAGCACCATCCCTCCACCAGTGCACATTTCCTACCACCAATATACCCACTTCCCTCCCCACCCCCATCTTCCCTGCCAGTATAAATAACATTCTCAATGGTGGTCTAATAGTTCCTCTTATGGACGTACTGGCGTTACTTTATTATAGCTATCCATTTGACCAGAGAACCTCCATATCAATATGATTATGAACATTTTTGGAGCTGCATTTCTCTTCATGGAATTGCTTTTGGAAATATCTATCTGAGTTCATCATTTCCACCAAGACCATTCATGGGAACTCACGGTTCCAGAAGGCTGAAGCGAAACGTTGGACATGGGAATCTCCTGGTGGACAGTTCCACAATGAAATTGACCACATCATCTTCAATCGAAGGTTTTGCCTGACCGATCTCGCTGTCGTCCTAAAATTCCAAACAGGATCAGACCACTGTCTCCTTGATGAAAAATTCTACTTCATTCAACGGGGAGAAAAGGCTGCAAAATCTAAGAAGAGAACTCCCAGAATGACCACCAACTGGGAACTCTTTGGCACCATTGCGGCAACATGGGAAGATACCACCATTGCGACATCGATGAAGAATACAACCGGTTCAGCACCTCCATGATTGTGCGAAGAATGCCGAGAAAAAAAAACCACAAAAGGACGCCTGTCTTCAAAAACTCTGGAGTTCATTCGCCAACGTGGCAAGGCGCGAACCTCAGGTGACCAAATGCTAACGTTCAAGCTCAGAAAGCAGTGCAGAGAAGCGATAAAGGAAGACCTCAAAGAGAGAAGAGCAGAAATACTGGAAGATGCAGCAGAAGCCGGGAAAAGCATTTGCACCGCCCACCTGTCCTTCTCCAACTATAAGACCAAGAGGATTGTCCTCCGACGCCCTGATGGATCTATCACATCTTCCAGAAAGATAATGGAGAAGATTATCCAGGACTTCTACTCAGATCTCTTTGATAGCCACATCCACCTGCCCACATACCAAATTCCGCAAGATGGATATGTCGTTCCCACGTTCTCTCTTCTGAAATCCAACATGCCATTTCCTCGGTAAAGAAAGGAGCAGCACCAGGCCCAGACAAAAGGCAGACCCGAACACCTGAAGAATCTGCCGTCGGTACTCATCAATACACTGGCTCGAGTCTTCACACGCTACCTGTCTGAATGTAAGGTGCCCTACCAATGGAAAAACAGCTGGAGAGTTCTACTGTTCAAGAAGGGAGACATTCACGACATTGGCAACTATTGCCCCATCTGCCTGTTGTCCGTTATCTACAAGCTGTTCACTGGAGTAATCCTGAACAGGATTGGCAGAACATTAGATGAAGGACAACCATGAGAGCAAGCTGGCTTCCAAAAGGATTCAGCACAATTGACCATATCCACACGGTAACCAAGCTCATTGAGGTTTGTAGGGAGTACAAGATGCCGCTCTGTCTCACATTCATTGGTTTACAGAAAGCCTTTGATTCTGTGGAGATTGAAGCAGTCATCAAAGCCTTAGCCAAACAGGGTGTTCAAACCCAATACATCAAGATCCTTCGTGAGCTCTATTACAGATTCACCACCAGGATCTCACCATTCTACAAGGAAGTGATCATTGATGTGAAAAGAGGGTTTGGGCAGGGTGAACCATTTCACCAAAACTCTTCAGGGCCACCCTCGAGAACATCATGCAACAATTAGAATGGGAAGGAATAGGAGTGAAGGTAGATGGTCAGCAACTGCACCACCTCCGCTTTGCAGATGACATCGTTCTAATAACACCAAACATTAGCCCAGTGGCACAAATGCTGGCTGACTTTGACCGAGAATGTGGAAAGATAGGTCTACAGCTGAACCTCAACAAAACTATGTTTATGAGAAATGAACTAGTTCCAGAGGCCCCATTCACTCTCAATGGAACAAACATCTCTGAATGCAGCAGTTATGTGTACCTAGGTCGAGAACTCAACATGATGAATGACCTAAAACCTGAGCTGCGCAGGAGGAAGAGAGCAGCATGGAATGCCTTCAAAAGCATCAAAGAAATAGCGAAAAAGACAAAGAACCTTAGGCTCCGGGCACATCTCTTTGACTCCACTGTTCTCCCTGCATTAACATATGCCTCAAGACCCTAGGGCCCTAGGAAAGCAGGATGAGACCACTGTTCGGGTCTCCCAAAGGGGAATCGAAAGAGCTATGCTTGGAATATCATGCCTCACTCAAGTGAGAGAAGGAATCAGGAGTTCTGACCTCCATCGCTGTTCCGGAGTCAGGGACACTGTCTCATTTGCCAAGGCATCGAAAATCAGATGGGCTGGACATGTAATGCGATTTGGAGATGACCGCTGGACTAGAGCTGTTACCAACTGGATCCCACAGGGACGTCAAAAGACCACGTGGCCGCCCACCTACAAAATAGTCAGACTTGTTTGTCAAGATCATGAATGAACGGTTTGAGGTGTTTTATGTACCTGAAACAACCAGATGCCATTGGGCTACACTGGCACATAATAGGGTCAAATGGAAACGTTACTGGCGTCCGCTCGAGGAAATTGATGAACAACGGATGTCTAGTGATCTACTGATCTAGTGAATATCTATCTATCTATCTATTTATTTATTTATTATCTATTTATTTATTGTAGTTATCAATATTGTTCCTGCCCCTCGAGGTGTTGCAGGAGTGACTGCAGTGCCCAGCTGCATTAGCAGGTGGTAGAGAGGAGACAGGCTTATCTACACCCAGGGCTCTGCTCCATGGACCCTGGATGGTTGACGGTCTGACATAGAAAAAGACTGGGCCCCTGGGATGAACCCAGAGCTATGGCAAAGCATGGCAAGCAACCTGTGGTGTATTCAATATGCCAAAAACAGTAACAATAATGGACCTCATTCCCAATGAATAGAGATGTTACTGGCATCCGGCTTGAGCAAATCGATGAACAATGCGAAGACAAGTGACAAGTGATCAACATTGTTGTATTTCAGATTGATACAATGCTTTTTTAAAAAAAAACTTTTTTATTATACCACCGTGAGATATACAGTTACAAAAGTGTTCATATTTCGGTTTCAGTCATACAGTGTTCCAGCGATCCATGTTTTGTCTGGCCTTGGTTATTTGTATAATTATGCTGAACATTTTTTTCATATGCCTTTTGGCCATCGAATTTCTTCCTTGTTGAAGTTTCTGTTCATTTCTTCTCCCCATTTTTTGATGGGGTTGACTGTTTTCTTCTTGTAGAGTTCTACCAGTGTAAAGGCTCTCTCTCTCTCTCCTTTCTCTCTTTCTCTCCCGGTATTCCTCTCCTTGAGGCATTATGGTCTCCATTTGGCACACAGGCACTAAAGGGTTATCACATTTGTCCCTTCACCTCCTTTCAGCACTCAGTTCTTGTCCAGAGTGATCATTTCCAACCGTCTTTGCTGTAGTGGCCTCTTCTCCATCCTGACTTCCCTTCCTGCCCCCATCACCACCAATAAAGTAAAAAAGAAATTCATCTAAGGACTGAAGGAATGTTCTTTCCTTCATATTTTTGAATTGAGATCTATGAGAATCTCTAAAAATAATCTATTTTTACTGAGCTTTATTATCTTGTCCTTGGGCATTACACTGGTTTAAGTTTAGTTTTCTGAATTATTCACTTAAATTTATTTTCATTTATACATTTATATATTTCTCTCCTTTAATTAATTTAATTAATTGTTTTTATTGAACCACCATGCAATAGGCCATTAAAAAGTGGTTCATAATTGGGTTGCAGTCATACAGTGTTCCAGCACCCATCCCTCCACCATTGCACATTTCCCAACACCAGTGTGCCCCATTTCTCTCCCACCCCATAAACATTTATTTTATAATACATTTATTAATTGTTTTTTTTTCAGAATTTTCTGTTGGGCCACACCCGGTGGTGCTCAGAGCTTACTTCCGGCTCTATTGTAAGGACTCACTCTTGATAAACTTGGGGGACCATATGGAGTCCTGGGGATTGAAACCAGAGAACAATTCCTACCCCTGTGCTACCTTTCCTTACCCAGGGTACTACGGATCTGCCCCCTCAGAAAATTTTATTAACTGAATTTTCACTTCACTATCTTTCTTTGCACGAAACCTCATACTGTCTTACATCATCCAGACCTAGAAAAGGACTGGAAAAACTACAGAACCAAAACCAGCAGCATATTCTCTTGTACCTTAATATTTCTTAGCTTTTTACCTGTGACTTTTCTCCTTACCCTAATGACTACAAAGGCCTATTATTTTTCACATTGACAAGTAAATCCTCACAACTTCCTCATGAGGTGCTATTCCCATGGTGTGTGCAGTCAGTGCTAAATGAACATTTGCATACATCTCTCACTTCTTTTTTTTCCTTTCACCAGTAATCACCTCGTAGACATCATCATGGCAAGCCTCACACTCCTAATCCCCTTTTTACCTCCTCACTATCTTCACTGCCTGTATCAGGTTCTCATTCTCACCTGCCTTCTGCTGAAGCTTCCATAATGTCATATACTTTCCATCTGGCAACTGGCTTGTCTTTTGTATGAGTCAGGGTCTTGTGTTTGTTTGTTTGTTTGTTTGTTTGAAAGTGAGCAAAAGCCCACCACAAATTATACTAAGAAAATCTGAAGATCTACTGTCTCACATCCTAGGGAAACCCAAAAGATGGGTATAATTAAAGGCTTGAAGTGAAAAGAGGTTCCAGTATACCAGCTGCTGGATGTGTGAGTCTACCAGTTGGCAGACCAGCAGAAAATAAGCGGATTCATCTTTCAATATTATTTTTTTGGGGGGAAAATAATGAAAAGTGGATCAATAGACCTGGTTATACATCACCTCTGATGACTTGTCAGAACAAGCTTGTCCAAATCAACTCAGTGGTTGGGTTATAAGCCTAAGAGGGAAAGGTAGCTGTGGAAGACAAACACAACAGATGTACATGACAGTCCATGTTTTAAGTTTTGCAGCTGCCCCCAAATGTCTCTGGATAATTGCCAAACTCCTAAGCTTCCTGTACAGATTCTGTATATTTTTGTGATTTTATTTCAGCCTCTCTTTCCTTTGACAACTTGCTTAAGGTTCAATTTAAGCAGCACATTACAATAATATATTACATATATATTACAACAACATATATTACATATATGATAATATATTACAACATATATTACATATTTAACAACATATATTACATATATATTACAACAACATATATTACATATGTAACAACATATATTACATATATATTACAACAACATATATTATAACAACCATATATTACAACATATTACAACAAACCTTTTGTCTTGCAAAACTGAGTTAGGGATTCCTTATTTAAGATTCTACAGTATTCTAAAACTCTGGTATTGTAGCCCTGAACATTCTTTTTAATATAATCAATGCTTATCCACCCCAAAGTCATGAGAGAACATTCTGTTTAAAAGCTCAAAATCTCCTGGGCCCTCACACATAGTACAGTGGGTAAGGAGCTTGCCTTGCAAGTGGTCAACCTTGGTTTGATGCCGGGCATCCCTTACGATTCCCTGAGCACTTATTATTGAATGTAGATCCAGGTTAACCCCTGAGTATTGCCAGGAATGGCACCAAACAAACAAACAAGCAAACAAACAAATTTACCTGTCCTAAAACCCTACTGTACTCAGTATATCAGCATCCGTGAGCTGGCGATAGGGGAGATGGACTATCTAACCTCAGATAGTGTCTCACTCATATTTTGTGGGCTCCCTAGATGATTCTGATGCACAACTAGAAGTGAGAACCACCAATTGCCTCCTCAATGTTGCATCCAGACCTAAAATTCTGTCCTTCAAACCACTGGTAGAAGTTGACCTCCTCTTTTTTCTTTACAGGAGGATTGCCCCTCCTCCTTTTCCCTGTCCTTTCTTCCCCTGATTGATTCTATTTCTGACATTTGAATTAGAGGTGCCAAAGCCATACCACTTACAAAAAAAAAAGACAAATTACACTTTCTTTATTTTATTTTGGTTTAGTTGAAGATACTTTTAAACTAACAGTAACATGGAGACCGTCTGAGCCATTCAATGGTTGTTTTGTGACATCCGTCACAGAGCTCAGCCTGATTCCTCCTTGAATGAAGCCCAGTTCTGGAGCTGTGCCTGAGGGTCCTTTATAATCACATCTTAACAGCATGGCCAGTTGGGGCTATAGCGAAGAGAATCATTCAAGGCGCTTCCTGTAATGTTTCAAACTGTTGTGTTGTTGACATTCAGTGCATGTGTTTGTCATTGACACACAGGCTCTCATTCCAGCTGGAAAGCCTTGCCTTTCATGTAGAAGCTCTTTAAAGAAAATGTTCCTACTTATCTCAAAGCCAGAGAGAGTGGATGGGAGGAAGGAGTTTGTTTGCCCACATCTTCAAAAGTACTGCAATTTGGGAATGCCAACAGGACTGTTTTAATTTGCTCCCCCACAAAGGCAGACTTCTGGTGCTTTTCCTGAAATCCTGATGGAAGAGTGTTTGTCTTTAATGTCATGAGACCAGATAGTGCAGCTGTGTTTATGGTGGGAGTTACCTGTAATTTATGTTCTGACTTAAACATTTAAGAAGATTAGCTGTTTCCTTTCATTTAAAGGTCTAAATTCTTTTCTTTTTCTTTTCTTTTTTTTTTTTTTTGTTAAAGTTCAACTCCTACATTTTTTTTAAGTCTCAGGAAAACATTTGGGAAATCAGAATTTCTGTTTTTTTTGGGACAGTGTGTTGGAATGATTAAAATGGCAGCACATCAGAATGTGAGCATAAATTTCATTTCAGTCCAGAAAAGCATGAGTGAATGAGGAAAAACCTATCAAGATGGATTTTTAAATGAAGACAGACCATTTCTTAGTAAGTCTGTGAGATAAAAACAATTTTTATCATGGATCTCCTTTCTCATATTTACCTCCCTCACTTTTTATTATACTTAGTATCATGCTAAATTTTATTATTTAAAAAAAACCAAGCCAAAAGGACTTCCAATGACTTTGGGAAAGAGAGTCACTCAGATTTCAAGACCAAAAAATAGGACTTGGAAATTAGAGATAATGAGGGGCCAGAGTGATTGTCCAGCAGGGAGGGTGTTTGCCTTGCACATGGTCAATTCCGGGTTCAATCTTCAGCATCCCATATGGTCCCGAGCACCACCAGGAGTAATTCTTGAGTGCAGAGTAAGGAGTAACCCTGAATATTGCTAGGTGTGACCCAAAAAAGCAAAATAAATAAATAAATAAATAAAAGGAAATTAGTGATAATGAACTAACTGACTTGGTCTAATGATAATGAACTGGCTGTTTACAAGGACCCAGAGCTAATTAAAAACCTCCTAGCAGAGCTGGGAGAACCTATAAGCTAAACGTAACTTCCCCTGGCAGGAAGGATCAAATGCCCTCAGGTAATTTCTCCCAGCACCTCACCTAATGTTTTGAGCCAAGATCTGCCTGGAAATGCCTTTATAGGGTAGAGAAGGGGGGTTTCTGAGATGGCATGCTCTCTGTACCAAAGACTAACACTAATGCCAGTTAAATATTTCTCCAAGCCTTCACAAGTCTCGTCTACTTCATGGTAGTTTTTTATTTTAGTTGACTTTGAGTTATCAGGGAGCCATGCCTGCTTGCTTGGAGGCAAACAGCATTTCTCTCTGGGCTAATTACTTAGAGATCCAACGTGGCCAGGCAAATATGCTGGTAAGATCTCGTTAGTCCCACGATGATTGTGGTAGCATGACAGAATATTTATACCAGCCAGTATAGAATACATGGTCAGATAAGACTGCCACATTCAGACTACCCCCTATCTATGAAGTGACCTGCAGGAGGCAATCCAGGGCAGATGCAGAGGCCTAGGCTTTTAGGTGTCCTGCAATACCTCCCCAGACATCCAGGCCTCTCCTTTACCTGTGAACGACAGATGACCCGGTCTTGTCCCTGACACTGCTTGTCCTGTGAACACTTTACCTGTCCCGTCTCTCGCAGTCTACTCACCTCCTGCGAGAGTCCTGTTCCACACTGCCCTGCCCTGTGAGCAACTTCTTTTCCTGTCCTCCCATGGACGGCCAGGTCCTGCCCTGTGCTGCTCTCTACCCCATGTCCACTTCCCAGAGATGGCCACAGCCCCCAAGTGGGCCAGATCCCTAGGCTCATTCTGTCTCTGGGCACCCCAGCTGCACCCCAAGAGTCTCTGCTGTCTCCTCCTCAGTGTCCTATTCTCTGGCCATGGCCACGTGTGCATGGGTGAGAGTCCTGGGGTCAGCACATTATCCCCTCTTCGGTTCAAAGCCTGTGTGGGCTCTGCACCTGTCTAACCCTAAGATGTACACCTGTTCTTGGCCCTGACCAGGCTCAGTGTGCGCCCCCAAAACAACTACAACAAAAATACAGATATAGGTGATTTATTGACATAGACACAATTAACTGTGGTATTTTGGTAAGTCAATGAATGAAATTGTTACTAATCATTAATATGAAAAACAACAAAGCATACTATGTTGAAAACAAAAGGTAGTATGGCAAATAAATGAAGTATGTCTGGTCATTCATAACAGTATCATTGATGACCAAATCTTACCTATAATTTGTTCTATAATGATAACGTTCCCAAAATTTTCATAAAATTCCAAAAGTTGGAGGTAAAGAATTATTAAGCATGTCCTTTCTGTCCCTTCAGCCAAAGAAACAATTTTAGGATTCCTGATGAGTGTAGGTTTTATGGGAATAGGAGAGAACAAACAAATGGACACAACAGCAGAATTTTGGGATTTGGTGCAGAATCCGTCTTAGATGTTCTTTCAAACTATAAGAATGGAGAATGTGAAGTAGCATTAAAATGTAGATAAAATCAACAGTTATATGTTTCACACATAATTATACGAAATAGCAGCAATACTCTACTGATACTTTTCTTCCATAGACTTCTGAAGAGATTTTAAAAAATTCTTCATGTTGTGAATAATTTATATCTAACATTAGACCCTGAGTTCTTAATGATTAACTTTAAGTAAGAATTATTATTTTCTTATGACCTACATGAATACAACAAAAATTTCAATTATTTTATTTTATCTTTTAATTATTTTATCTTTTTCAGAAAAATGCTTTGTATCCAATTAATTTTGGTGTGAAAACATTTGTAGAGAAAAGCTTGTGGTAAAAATAAAAACAAGAACAAGAACAAAATAAATGCAAAAGAGCCTTACAGAAAACTATTAAAATCATTTTGTTTGCAAAGTTCCAGCTCATTGCCAGGATTTAAGCTAAATATTTCTTGAGAAGCCCATTAAGAAGAGATTTGATTGTCAGCGGAAGAGATAGATTTGCTTTTACATAAGGTATTGTTTTCCTTGGGGGCACACCTGGTAGTGCACAGGGGTACCCCAGCTCTCTGGCAGGCTCTTATCTGTCCCCATTTCCTAATGTTCCTTTTCCTAACTCATCCCACACAATCTTCATTCCAGTGGCAGCTTCCTGTTAGAGACCAGTTCACGCTCTTTCTTTCTATTGCCCCTGGGTGTCTGGATGAGGAAAATGGCGGCCCCTCATGGTGTGGGGCTTCCTCTGGCTTCTGCGAGGCTCTGCTGGGGTGGCGGCCAGGGCTAGAACCTACCTTCCCTCCTAGGTGCCTCATGATCAGCTGGGCAGAGGGATTTTCCTCATCCGGACTCCATAGCTCGTCAGAGCTCCACTCAAGAGAAAAGCTGATCTCTCCCCATTGCAGTTCATTAGTAATTGCAAGAACAGAGAGCCTACCTACTACTGAGAGTATCCCACCTGCACGGCAGAGCCTGGCAATCTACCATTGTCGTATTTGATATGCCAAAAACCAGTAACAATGATAGACCTCATTCCCATGACCTGAAGGGTTGGTCTGAGGCTCTTCGTGTTCCTGGAGTGAGCAGTTGCCCTTGGGCTACACTAGCATGTAACAGGACATATGGAGATGTTACCGTGCCCGCCGAACAAATCGATGATCAATGGGAAGACAAGTGATACAAGTGAAGTGAAGCCACTGGGCATTTGATATCCCCTTACGGAGTTTCTTTATTTCCTACATATAAGAGAGGTCATTCTGAGTCTGTCCCCTCCCTTACACTGTCTAGTAATTTCTTGAGCAAAAAAAAACAAGCAATTCCTCCACAGATTAAAACAAAAAACTTGTTGTGTCTAAGGGTACTCATTTGGTTCAAGAGAAAAAGCACAGCTTTTAAAGTAGAGATGCATGGTTATAGTTAAAATAATAACTTTCAAAGATGGCCTTCATGAAATTGTTTGTAAGGAATGTTCTACCATGTGGGTAAATTTTAACAGAAATTGCTCAAATTAACTCTAAATACAATGACATGCATAATGCTTTGATTACACATATGAAATTCATTTAGTCAAAGGAGACTTTGAGTAGGAAAAATGCAACTTTGTAAGAAAAAAAATTCTCCATTACTGTAATGATAGAGTAGTTCCCAAGATCTAATCACATGCACATTTAGAAGAAAGCATTTTATATTCTTTGTAGCAGCAACATCTGGTGACTTTCTGACTATTCCAAAATAGCTTCATTCTGCTTTCAGAATTCCATCTTGTGCTATACCAATCTGCATAGTTGCCTGCAGAGACTTAGCTAACTTGGAAAATATTCAACTTAACTTGAAAAATGTGCTACTATTACTCGTTCCTTGGAGCTAGGTTGAAAATAGCATTGAATGAAAAGCCACAATGAGCGTGGGTCATAGCCACTTAACATGTTGTTCTGATGTGGGAAACACCTTCGAGCATTTCTTTTTAGGAGGTTGTGAGACTGTATTGACTAGAGAGAAGATAAATACCCTGTGACAGTCCTGAGGAACAGATGGAGCAAAGGAGAGCTGCACAGAGGGGAAGAGGCCAAAAAGCAGAGAGAAACAGAGAGAGACAGAGAGAGACAGTGACAGACAGAGAGACAGACAGACAGAGAAACAGAGAGAGACAGAGACAGAGAGACAGAGAGAGACAGAGACAGAGAGACAGAGACAGAGACAAAGAGACAGAGAGAGACAGAGAGAGAGGGAGTGAGACAGAGGCTGGGGGGGCTGGTAGTGAGAGGGAAACTGAGGCCATTGATTGTGGGAAATGTATGCTGGTGGAGGGACAGGTGTTGGAACGTTGTATGACTGACTGAAAGCCAACCATGAATAGTTCTGTAACTGTGTATCTTATGTTTAATCAGGAAAAATAAGAATGTATTTTTCAGCTGAGAATGCTTCACGATTATGGTCTTTGATAGATTTAATTTTAATTTTTGTCATTTAACTGCAGTATAAATCACATGGTACAGTCCATTTCCTCAGAGAGTAGCAAAGTTGCATCTGATTTTAGGGTCCATTTGTGTTTCCTTTTGGTTTTGTTCTATGGGAAAGTCATAGTTCCTGACAAACTGTTAGAATGGCCTGAACCAAGATTTTGTCAACTACTTTACTTAGATCAATTGGAGCCGAGTACATGTAAAACTTAGTAACTGAGACATTGCAGACTCATGGACTTTCGTGAGACTATTAACTTAGCACTGTAAAAGGAAATAATCCATTGATAGTTTGGCCTAAAATCTATTCACAGTTTAATCAAATATAAGTGTGCTGTGAAAACAATCTTCCCAGAGTTCCTTTCGTTCTAATTTTCCTCATTTTAATTGCCTGCGCCTGTTTCTTTTCTTATGTTCTCTCCTTCTGATTCCTTTTGTTATTTTTTCTTTCTCCCCTTTTTAATGTGTTTCTCTTATTTTCCTATATTATTTTTCCTTTCTCTTTTTTTTTGCCTCCCTCAAATTTTTTAACTGCTCACAATAATTGAATTATTTAATGATAGCTGTAAAATACAATTCTATTATTTGTATTTATTTTGCCAGTGATTGAACCCAAGGCATTACACACAGGTAGCTTGTGTTCTACCACTGAACTATATCCCCAGCCCTATTATTTGTAATTTTAAAAATTAGTTTCAGGAAATTGTTTATTTTTCCAGGGAAAAACTTAGCCTTTACTCTGTATGATCTTAGTTTTATTACCTAATGTGAAACATTTGAGTTGAGTCTGACACAGAAAACCACTACATTAAATTGTAGCCATTAATATTCCCTAATGAATAGTATTCAATTGAATAACTATTCAATTTTCCACTTTAGGACAGTTGACCTGGAAAGAAAAATAAATTTCCTATGTTTTTCTAAACTATCCAAGACAGGCAGTTGCTGTTGCACTCACTGGTGCTCTAAAAAGTGGCTCCTTCCTACTTTCCCTAGATTCTTGCCTTTTATGGATCATTATCAACGTCTCCACTTTAATTTTCTTTTCAATTAACTTTTGTTGGTTTTGGATCACATCCAGTTATGCTCAGGAGCTACTCCTGTGCTTGGCGGTCACTTATAGGATTGCTTAGGGAACTGTGTGTATCCCTGGGATCAAACTGGGGGGCTTCCTGCATGCAAAGATGTACTGGTCTGAGCGTCCTATCTGACCCCCTTTTTAAGTAGTTTAAGCTTTTTGGTTGTTGTTGAGGCTCTTTAGAAAGAGCAAATGTACATGACCACCTTGTAATAACAATCATATTCTAGATCATGGGTTGGGCCTTCCTTGGGGCATTTTATGCTGCTACCCAAGGACAGAGCAAGGGCTCTGGAGCCTAACATAAGCGCTTATAGCATCTCTGTTTCTGCTTCTCTATAAGAAAACACAGAGAATGTTGTGACAGTTAAAGTAATTCATGCCCAGCCCAGCTGACGATGGGATCCCGAGGAGGGCAGATGGGTTTTGGGTGTTGGCCCATCGCCTCTGGGGGGTCCCGGAAGCAGCCGGATGAAACTCGCCCATCACACTAGCCACCATTTTCGCTGTCCGGATGCTGAGAAACTGCCTCACGACCAGATCAACAGAGCAAAACCAGTTTAAGCCCAGATTGCGCGGCCGCTTGAGGCTGCGCGGTCCACTAAAATAGTGAAACAGTAATGTCTTTTAATGCACTGCATTCCACGAAGAGCAGGAAAGTTTGGTGGGAAGGAGATATAAAGAGGAAAGAAATGACATACAGAATCTGCCAAGTAGTTGAGGTGCGGGAGGGGGGGAGGGAGGTGGGGACATTGGTGATGGGAGATGGGTTTGGGTGGAGGGATGCGTGTTGGAACACTGTAGAACCAAAACTCTACATGAGCATCTTTCAATTGTATGTCTAAAATGGTGTAATAATATTTGGGGGGGAAAATAATAAAATTAAATTAAAAAAAATAAAGTAATTCATGCCGATTGTGCACAGGTGTGGTGAGATCCAGATCAATAGCAATGTCCAATGGCTATTGTCCTGATGCAGATCAATGGCAATGTTCACTCCTGGATGTCTCATTGCTGGCGATTCTTCTAGTAGGAGAGTGACTGACAAATGAGCAGGGAGAAGTTTCTCTCATCTTTACATGACCTGTAACTATTGATTGTCAACAAGGGATCATAAAGTTAGATGCAAGGGTATTTAGTGCTGAGAGAGACCATCATCCTATAAACTTTGTACCTCTGGGCAATTATCTGTTAATTAGATATCAGAAATTAGAAATTATCAGATAATTAATAATTATCTGTTTGGAGCTAACTAACTTAAGTTGGGTGCTTCTCAGTGAAATGAGAAAAAGTGAGCCAAGAAAAAGTGCCCTTGCTGAATTAGTTTTTCAAAAGCTTTGTGTAAGACAGTGGCCCCTGGTCTTTTCTCTCCTACATCTTCCCATAGGTAAGATTGTAACCTTGTATTCATACCTGATGAGTGGAAAGCCAGCATGGTGAGAAATTGAGAGAAACTGTGTTTCTTAAGGTTAAGGATCACAGAAGACAACGTCCTGTGTATTTTTATGTGTATTTGTCAAAAGGAAATAGAAATAAACTCCTTTCTTAGCAATACTAGACATGCTCCCTAAACTTAAACAAATCCCATTTACAGTTTCTTGACACGTTCTCCCCATAGTCCTAAAAAAAGTTGAGACCGAAACTGATCCCATCCGGAAATATTTATATATATATATATATATATATATATATATATATATATATATATATATATATATATCCGTATCAGCTCCACTCTGAAGACTGCAATAATGGTTTCCTGTCAGTGTTCTGACCTTCTGACCTCTGGACTGCCTGCCCTTAGCTGTTACCTGAGTTGCCTCAGGTAGTTTAAGCAGTAACCTCATTGTTAATTAGGTAGTCACATTTACAAAACTTTCATACTAGCCATGCAAAAAAAAAATGAATGGGAAAAATTTCTCTACAATGACATTGCTTTCACTTGCCTTCATTTTGTTTTTTTTTTTCTGGGTGAAGATAAAGGAGGGTGGAATTATGTATAGTATCTTGGGTGAGTGTTTTTTCACCCAAGATGTCAACTTCGTTGGCTGTGATTGCAGTGTACCATTAGATAAAGCTCACCCAGGCATAAAATGAGATGTGTTGGGTCAGTATTGATTCTGCAGTACAACTGAAATATTTTATTTTCTCACAATTTTTGTCAAAATTAATCTTTCTTAGCAATGCCAATGTGATTTGATAAGTGACAATACTGAGGAAATGGATCTTTGTGGGGATCCGTATGTGGTATGGTGTAAGATGTTTCTACTGCTATGGGAGGGAAGAAAGCGCTAGACATGAAAAGTCAGCAGACTACAAGTTGAGGCAGCTTGAGATACCTTTTCCCTGGGTGGTCATGGAAGAGACTGTAGGAGATGATTATTTCTCAGATAAGTGACATCACTTCATCTTTTGAGGTTTAGGTTCTGAGTGGGGAGGGCAGGTTCTTTTCAGGTTATAGTGCTTGAAGAATTGACAACCAGGCCACAGGAATGGTAAGAACGCATTGCTGGAGTTCCTATTTCCTATAATTCCAGGGAAAAAGAGGGTGAGGTAAGAGGATCTGTGAGTAACAAGAAGTAATGAGAAACTATTTTGTAAAGTATCTTGCCAAGTGTGTCTGCATGGGTTTATAGCAGGTCGTTTCGCAGGACTGTGCTTGCGGCGAACAACCTCAGGAATAAAGTAATACCACTCCCTGGGACGAAACAAACCCAAACGCAATAGGATTCCTATGAAATGGTGATTTCCCAAGGTCACAGTCTCTCTCTACAGTGCTCCCCCAAAGTTTGCAGGCACCCATTAGGCCCCCCCTCTGGGATGTGGAGGGCGAGCGGAGCTGACGCGAGTGTACTGCTGTGAGGTGGACCATGAGGGAGAGCCCTTTGTCTTCCGTCCCAAGATCTCAGAGCAACAGCCAGCATGAAGGAAATGATGAAGTGGTTGTTAGTTTGTGGGTAGCCTGAAATCAAATTTCAGACCTAAGAGGAAAGGGACCCAAAAGTTTACAGAAATGTGTTCATTCCGTGAGCTTGAATCTTCCCCAAAGTAATTTCCTTTTCATGAACGTGCTCAATCACTCTAAAAAACTATGAATAATCTCTGCATTTCATGGCAATGCTCTAGAATTCTTTGACTCTTAACTTTGACCTCTAAAGTCAGGAGCTTCCTGAATACTCCCCAAAACACGTGAAAGACTGTGAAAGCCCAGATGCGGGGTGTTTAATACCAGACTGAGCAGGTCTCAGAGGTCGTTCAACTCTTCCTGCCTGCAGGCCACACCTTAAATCAGTCCAGTTCCCAAACTTCTCCGGAGTGAGTTCAGTCACATTCCCTCAGGAATCCGTTATAACATTTCACCTTTTGCCTTTTAAATGGACATTGCTCTCCTTTATAATTTAAATAGAGTTAAAAGAGAGTGAATTGACTGACCATCGAAATCTTTTCCATATGTGCTTTGTGGCTGTTTAGAAAACTAAAAAAAACTTAAAAGAAAAATAATCTTGACATTCATTCTCATTGTCTTTTCTCAACACTGAATGGTTTCTGTCTTTAAAAATGTTTATGGTGGGGCTAGAGGAATAGCACAAAGGGTAGGGTGTTTTTTATTATTATTATTTTTTTACTATTTTATTATACCATGGCGAGATATGCAATTACAAAGATGTTCATGTTTGGGTTTTGGTCATACAATGTTCCAGCACCCATCCCTCCACCAGTGTCCATTTCCCACCACCAATGTCCCCAATTCCGCCCCCTCCCCCCTAGCCTGCCTCTATGGCAGGTTCTTTATCTCTTTTCTCTCTTTCTCTTTCTCTCTCTTTCTCTCTTTTCTTACACATTGTGGATTACAATACATACATTAAGAGGGTATCATGTGTATCTTTTTGCCTGCATTTAATGCTCAGTTCTAGGTTGGTATTAGCACTTTCTTTTTTTCCCGCCAAATTTTATTACACCATTTTAGACATACAATGGAAAGATGCTCATGTAGAGTTTTGGTTCTACAGTGTTCCAACACCCATCCCTCCACCAAAACACATATCCCATCACCAATGTCCCCACCTCCCTCCGCCTCCCACACCTCAACTACTTGGCGGGTTCTGTATGTCATTTCTCTCCTCTTTTTTTATTTTATTTTATTTTATTTTTGTTATTTTTTATTTTTACGATTACAAAGATATACAATTAAAAAGTTCATATTTGGGTTTTGGTCATACAGTGTACCAGCACCCATCCCGCCACCAGTGCCCATCTCCCACCACCAACGTCCCTGGTTCCCTCCCCCCCTCCCCAGCCCTCCTCCATGGCAGGTTCTTTATTTCTTTCCCTTTCTCTTTTTCTCTTTTCCCTTCACTTCCAGACTATGGATTACAGAACATATATTAAAGGGTTGTCATGTGTATCTTTTGCCTCTATTTAATGCTCAGTTCTAGGTTGGCATTAGTACCCTTGACAATTATTAGCACACTGGTCCATTTTCTGTCTTACCTACCCTCTGACTCCCACACGTTTGTGATAATTTCCACCTTTGACAAGACCTCTTGATATATGTTTCACTTGACCTTGGATATTGGTATCATAATATGTGCATATATATTTATGCCATGCAAATAAATGCAGTCATTCTGTATCTGTCTCTCTCCTTCTGGCTAATTTCACTCAACATAATCTTCTCCATGTCCATCCATTTATAGGCAAATTTTATAACTTCATTTTTCCTAACAGCTGCATAGTATTCCATTATGTAGATGTGCCAAAGCTTCTTTATCCAGTCATCGATTCTCGGGCACTCTGGTTGCTTCCAGATTCTGGCTATTATAAATAATGCTGCTATGAACGTAAAAGTAGGGATGGTGTTTCCGCCATGCGTATTTTTGGCTTCCCAGAGTAGATTCCCAGGAGTGGTATGGCTGGGTCAAATGGGAGTTGAATTTCTAGTCTTTGGAGGAATGTCCATATTGTTTTCCAGAAAGGCTGTACCAGCCGGCATTCCCACCAACAATGGGTGGAGTGTCCCACAAAAGGTAGGGGTGTTTGCCTTGCAGGTGGCCAACCGGGGTTGGATCCCTGACATCCCATATAGTCCCCTGAGCACACTTCCAGGAGTAATTTGAGAGTGCAGAGCCAGGAGTAACCCCTGAGCATAGTTGGGTGAGGCCCAAAAACCAAAAAAATACATATATATATTTATGGTGACTCTCATTTGGAGAACTACTCTCTGCTGAGTACCTCATGGTAAATAGAATAAAAACCCTTTCTGCACCACCTCAACAATTCCTTCCAATCTGCTAAACTTTACATGTATTTTTTTTCTGACAGAGATTTCCATGACTGCCTTCTTTAAAGAGTATCTTAAATGGATTCATTATTTAGGTGGTTGGGATGATTATGTTTAAGACTGCTTTCAACATGTGTTTTGACTTTTTATTACTTGAGAATTGTATATCCTCCCTCCCTCCCTCCCTCCCTCCCTCCCTCCCTCCCTCCCTCCCTCCCTCCTCCCCCCTTCCCTCCCTTCCTTCCTTCCTTCCTTCTTCCTTCCTTCCTTCCTTCCTTCCTTCCTTCCTCCTCCTCCCTCCCTCCTCCCTCCCTTCCTCCCTTCCTCCCTTCCTCCCTTCCTCCCTTCCTCCCTTCCTCCCTTCCTCCCTTCCTCCCTTCCTCCCTTCCTCCCTTCCTCCCTTCCTCCCTTCCTCCCTTCCTTCCTTCCTTCCTTCCTTCCTTCCTTCCTTCCTTCCTTCCTTCCTTCCTTCCTTCCTTCCTTCCTTCCTTCCTTCCTTTCTCTTTTTCTCTCTTTCTTTCTTTTTCAGTTTTCGGCCATGCCCAGTGGTGCCAGGTGTTTTCTTGTGCTCTATGCTCAGAGTTTGCACCAGGGGGTTGCCTTGTCAGCCATGGGATGAGATGCTCTGAGTGGAGAGAGCAGCATGCAAGGCTGATCTATCTTTGGCTCACTTACCCCTGAACTATCTTACCTCTGAACTACCTCTGGCTCACATTACTCCTATTCTCTGTGATCTCAGTTTGGAAGTGATCAAAAATGTTGCTTATTTTTGTATCAGTTGTATCTAGCTTTCACTCTTAATGAAAGGGATGAGTGAAGTATTTTCCAACTTCTGCCTAAAACTGTAAATCTTAATCTTCATACCACATATTTAAAAGTAAATATAGTATAAGATAATAAAGCCAGCTGTAAAATAGTCATTTGGAGATAAAACTAGAGTGACCTTTAGTATAAACTAAGTAGTAGATAACGCTAAGGAACTGCTGTTAGCTTTGTCAGGTGTGATAAGTTTTTTTTTATTTTAAGATGATTTCCATAGTTTTCAGGATAGCTGAAAGAAAATATTTGAAGAAATATTGCAGAGCATGATTTTTTTTTTAAGTTTTCTTTTAACAGTGATTATTTTTTATCTTTTTATTTTTGGTGGGGATAGGAGGGAGGTGGATTCCAGGGGACTTGGGACTTCTCCCAGTGATTCTTGGATCCAGCCTGCAGTTAAATGCAGGGCCTGAGGCTGCAGCCAAACAATATTGGTGATTACTTAGGGCCCCCCTCAAGCAGTTCTTAGGATTTCAGAGCTGCAAATGGTGATACTCAGGGGTCCACAAGATGCCTGGCATTGAATCAGCTTGAACCACGCTCAGTAACATGCCAGGTTTATGCTTTAATCCCTGTACTGTTTCTTCAGGCCCTCACAAGGTAACTCCTAGACTATGTAAATACTCACAGGGCAAATCCTAGACTAGTAACTCCTGGTAAATGCTAGTGGTTATGGGAGAGAAGGAAGAGGAATGGTGTAAGAACAGGAAGAGGGGTCATTCTGGTGGTAGGATTATTTGCTTTAAATATGACTACTTGATCATGAAGTTCTACAGATTTAAATTGAATGTAGTTTACCAAGGTCTTATTGGTGTATTTGAAAAAAAATAGAAGACTAATGTACTTAATGATTTTGCTTAAGTTGGGCCAGTGAAGAATTTTTGTTTTCAGTTGGATTACTTCTTAGATCTGAAATGAAGAGCAGTCAGGTATACTTGAAGACGAAACTTCCAAAAGTATCACAGGCGCATATTGAGACATCTTCTCTTACCTTCTCCATGACTGTTGTGCCAGTACATACTTGTAAGTTATGGGAATTAGTGAGCTCTGATGGAGGTTAAAACGACACTGGATCTTGGGGGCATGGAATACCACTTAGTAAGTTTGTGGAACCTGAGATTATAAGAAAAATGAATTTTACACCATAAAGCGCTTTATCAAGTGATCAAGTGATCAATGCCTTTTTTTCAGCAGACCTAATATAAACCTGAATATTCTTATGGTTATTTTTTAGTTTGTGTGGGAAATAGCTATAGCCAGCCAACACCAAATCCCCACTTAGCTCTCAGATTCTAACAATTAAGGTTATAATTGTTTGAAAAGCAAGAATAAACAATGTGGTGCTTTTCTTCCCAACAAAAATAATAAAGCAAAACATTACAGCATCCCTCAGAGAATCAGAGGTCTTAGAAGCAGCACCAAAGATGTGAAAGAGGCAGGGTGGGCTAGCACAGCTCCACTGAAAAATCTTTGTTGGAATAATGCTAAAAACAGAAGGGTTTTATAGTCTAATGATGGATTTATTCAATCCTCACTAAGGCAACTTCAAGTACAATAGCTATTCTAAATATAATTTCCTAATTTGGAAAAAATGGAATCTATCCTGATGCCTGGATTAAATATCGCTCTGGTATTTCTTCACTGTTTCAATCAGAAGAAAACAAAGAGACATTTCCTTATACCTTGAAGGAGTAGCAATAAACCATTGATCAATGGTCTCAGATGATGCCAACTACCTGACTTCATCTTACTCGATAGTATCATCAAGACTAGCTTTCTCTCTCTTACACAGGACAATACATATTATATTGATGACATCATATTGGTGAAACATGGGGAGCAGAGACTCATAGGTAACCTATAGTATCTTGAAATACACAGATTTAGTGAAATACACACAGCATAGAGTGAGATGCTGTGTTACTGGGTGGGAAACAAGTTCTCAAGAATATAGGGCTTTCTTGTTGACACTTGAGATTCTGTCAGCCTAACTGTCAGTGTAGAATAAGATAGCCAAATGTGCCAGGGCTTTGACCTGGCTCAGTTTGGTTGAAATTTATTCTTGTCCTATTCCACTGCATTTTGCTGCCTACCCGGAAGGAAGTTATTACCCTGTAGCCTGAGGACACATGTAGGGTTTATTTATATTTATGAACTTATTTGGTTCAGGCTGATGTTGTCTCATAGAAACATTACCTAGGTTTGGTGCAGATGGGCACTCAGTTATGAGCAGTTACAGTATTTTAAAGCTATTAGATAAAGATGTCAGTGTTGGTACCCCCAAATGGTGCATTCCAGACTCTTACCATGGAATGATTTGGACTGTGTCTGAATTTGCTGTTTTGTCATTGCTGCCCATTTATTCCAGCTTTGGTTTTTCAAAGTTCAGGTTGGGTTTATGAGTTTGTTAGTAAGTTTCCAGTAAGTTACTTCTCCATTTAAGTTGTGTGCACTGTTTGCAACCTTGGACCTTGACTGTAAAATGAGAACAGGAATTAAATGAGCTCCACACGATTACCTCATATTTCCCCACTCCATTATTAAATTACTTTCATTTTATTATTTGTCTTTAAGAAATAAGAATGACTTATTAGACTTAAATATGTAGTTTATCATGGGGTTGTCTTTTGAGATGACAAATATAGATGGTAGGGAACAATATACATATCAGTATAATCCTTAACATCTGTACACTATTTTAATTGATGTTTTGAATTAGTTTTATAATCAGAATCCAACTGAGTCATATATTACATGTTAACATTGTGATTTTCTTTTTGTCTTTTCCACTGGGAAGGTTTATTTGGTTATTAATGGCCATAAAAGCATAATTAAAAATTTTTCTTATGAGAAGAAAGAAAAACCCAAGATTTAATTTTATTGTTAGAATAATATTAACACTAGATAACTTTAAAGTCTTATGTTTGCTAGTCTTTATATTTTAAACTAATATGGAAGATCAGGTATGAGCTGAAATTGCTCAGATTAAATTAGGAGATTAAATATAGAGAGGGCTATTGTAATGCTCCACTGAGCATGTGCTATGGCTTGAGAAATTTGCAGTCTCCATGGGAAAGGTAATAGAGAGAGGTGATTCTTTGGATGGTAGTTGAGGTGAAACTTTTGGAACATAGAGGAAATGAGTAATAGGGGGTTTGTGGAGACAACTGCTTTCACCATCTTCAGTTACACTGAGAAAAATGAAGCCCATGTTGCTTACCAGTATGCATGGGGTGGAGGGTCTCATGTTCTTCTTGAGGAAGTGATGTGTAGGGTAAAAACAGGGATAGCGTATGACAGTAGTCAGCACTTGCACTACAGAAAGCACATTAGTCATAAACCTGTAAATGCCGGTGCTGGTGATGTTACAGGATTATGGTGACGGAGGCCCAGTTGAGCTGGAGTCAGACTCATGCCCAATGATACTTTGCTTCCTTCTGTTCTCTCTCTCTCTCTCTCTCTCTCTCTCTCTCTATCTATCTATCTATCTATCTATCTATCTATCTATCTATCTATCTATCTATCTATCTATCTATCTATCTATCTATCTATCTATCTCTCTTTCTTTCTCTCTCACACACACACTCACACACAGAGGTATAGCCCACTTCCACCAAGAGAGAAATCACATTTCCCATAGCTCTGTCCTGGACCAATCAGGGAAGCCAACACAAAGGTGAGAGAAGGGTGTTGTGGGAGTGTGTCAGCCTCGGTGGGAAAGGTATTGGATTCCTGGGTAAAAGTGTGAGCCATGAAGCTGAATCATAAAAAGAAGGACAACTCTTAGTGTTATATTATTGTCTTAAAATTCTCTAGAGCTAATACACCACCTTTTGCCTGTACCTGTGTGCCTGTTTCCTCTTAATACTATCCTTGGCATACTGTCCATCTTAACCTTAGGCATATTGTTTATTTTACTACTCAGTCTAATACTATAAGGTCCTCTCAAGACCATTTATAGATGGACTTTAAAGAGAGTTAGTTGATTCCCTGAATCTCTGAGGGATGTTGTATTGTTTTGTTTTATGGTATATCAGTAACAAAAACCTAAACACTGTTGTTACCTTGTTACCTAAACTACAACAAAATGTTTGAAAAAAGATAACTGTTAATATTTTACAACTTTCTTTCTAGTTGTTTATTGTTAG
The DNA here is from genome assembly GCA_021461705.1 of Cryptotis parvus. Classification (NCBI taxonomy): domain Eukaryota; kingdom Metazoa; phylum Chordata; class Mammalia; order Eulipotyphla; family Soricidae; genus Cryptotis; species Cryptotis parvus. The sequence continues at coordinate 28,517 of JAJIBD010000418.1, forward strand.
TAAGAATTTTGGCATTAAAAATAAATCAGTGGAATTAAATAAAGACTATGTACCTCACTCATGACATCAGTGAACATGAAAAGAATCAAGATTTCAGCTTAGATCCTTAAATTAGCAAACTTGTCTCTTCCTGCCACATTGTCCTGACTCCTCAAGGTAGGAATACAGGTTTTTATCATGAAGCGGCTGCTTTTACTCTAGGGTTTGGCAGATCCTGGTTGCCCTCTCTGTAGCTTCTATCCTCATGGTGGGCGGAGTACCACTTGGGGCAATGGGCAAGTATCCATTTTATCCCTGCTGACAAAAATGCTTTGGTTGTCTTTGGTCTTCAAGTACTTATAATGTCAACTTTGATTGCAAAAAGAGTTATATAAAAGCAGTGACTAAATTTGTACCTATGGACAGTCCAGCTGCCCCACTTCCCTGATGGTTTGGCTCATCTTCAAGAAATAAACATAAATAGCATTGCATTGTAGCTTGCTTGTGATAAAAGGCAAGCTATTGCTGGAAAGTTTAGTTTAAAAAAATAACTTAAAGCAGTCCAACTATCATGATGAAGTATCAAAACTAATTGACTCTTCGTTAAAATGTGCCCTTTCCATCTGCCCATAACTAAAGGATAGATGTATGATAGCAGTAAATTAAGAGGTCAGAGCAGTTGACACTGTCTGTTTGTTTTGACTTGAAGTAAACAGCAGTAGAAATATTCATCTTAATTGCTCTGGAATAATGCAACTTTCCTTTTATTGTTTTGTTGTTATATATTTTTTACCTCTTTCTTCAGTCAATTTTTTTTCTATTAAAATATACTCACCCAAGTAAAATATACTTACTCAGAATTCATCTACTGCTATTTTCTTGGTGAAAGCTTTGGGAGCCAGAGAGAGAGCTTGGTGGTGCCGCTCTTGTGTTCTTTCCACCTAGCACACCGGCTTGGCTTTTCTTAAGCACTGAGCCAGAGTCACTGAGCTGAGCTTCATTCACTATGTGTGTCACAAAAGCCTAAAAGAGAAGCAAACACAAAACTCAAATATAGACAATAACACAAAGACTTTTTTCTTGCTTATAAATCAACACCCCAAACTATCTTTGAGAAAAGTCTAAATACAATGAACATATGGATTAGATTTGCTTTCAAATAAACATGGATTTGAGACTTGTCTATAGTAGTGGTAACACAGGCAGCATTTGGAACTTTTCTAACATCAAGCCAGTTGGAAATATTTCTAGGTCAGATACAATCCCAGCTTCAAGATGTTCTCATTCTTGAGCAATCCTGCCTCTGCACTCAGGAGTGCTCCCTGGAGGTACTCGGGGACCACGTGTGGTGTCTGGGATTCACAACAGGGTTAGACACATGCAACTCACGTGTCTGACCTCCTGTTCTAGCTCTCTGACTACAGACTTTTTACATATACACTTTCGCTGTAAAGTAAGTTTTCCACAGATACTCCTAGATATTAATCAACTATTTAACTGAAGTTTACACACCTGGTTAGTGGTGGGAGTACAATTTAAATCAAATTTCTGGCTTCCGTAACCTCACTTCTCTTTTAGTAAAAGTTTTCACTGTTTTACTAAGTCCATTTTCTGTTCTGTTTATTTTATCGTAAAATATATAACTGGAAGGAATTGGATCACACCTGGAAATGTCAGAGTGACTCCTGACTTCTCTGGAGCAACCCTGGTGGTGCTTGGGACACTCTGTAATGGCGCGGATTCAGACTGGATTGGCTGCACCCAAAATAAGTGCCTTATTCCTGGTGCTATCTCTTTGCTCCAGCCACTTGTCTTCCTGTTGTTCATCAATTTGCTCAAGCGGGCACCAGTAACATCTCCATACACCTGTTGCAAACAAGTGTAGCCTAAGGGCATCTGCTTGCTTCAGGAACAGCTTCAAACCATTCTCAGGTCATGGGAATGAGGTCCATAATTGTTACTGATTTTTGGCATATCAAATACAACACGGGCAGCTTGCCAGGCTCTGCTATGTAGGTGGTATACTCTCAGTAGAAGGCTCTCATCTCGAGCATTTACTGATGAAACTCAACGGGGAAAGATCAGGTTTTCTTTTGGGTGGAGCTCTGAGGAACTGTGGAGTCTGGATATTGAGAATGAGTGACCTCATGGTGTGGGGGTTCCTCTGGCTTCTTCCTAGGCTCACTGGGATGAATGCTTTCTTTTTAAAACATTAAAGAATTTGGGGCTGGAGTGATAGCACAGCGGGGAGGACATTTGCCTTACACATATCTAACCCAGGTTGGATCCCTGGTACTCCATAGGATCCCCTAAGCAATGCAGGAATAATTCCTGAGTGCAGAGCTAGAAGTATCCCCTGAAGTTCGCTAGGTGTGACACCCCTCCCCCCCAATAAAAGCAAAAAAATAATAAAGATTTCTTTTTTTAATTTGGGGTTTGAGGGTCACACACCTGGTAGTGGTAGCCATTCCTGGCTCTTAGGAGTTAACCCTGGCACAACTCAGGGGGCCACATGTAGTATTGAGGACTAAATCAGGGCTTGTTGGGGGCTGGAGCCATAGCACATTAGTCATTAAAACTAAATAAGGGTGTTTGCCTTGCATGCAGCCTACCCAGGTTTGATCCCTGGCATCCCATATGGTCCCCCAAACATCACCAGGAGTAATTCCTGAGTGCAGAGCCAGGAGTAATCTCTGAGCTCTGTGTTTTAGGGTGTGACACCCCTAAAAAAATCAGGGCTTGTTGAATGCAAGATATGCGCTTTAGCATTAGTATTCTCTCTGCCCCCAGTATATGCTCTCTTGAAAGAAGTAGCATGCAGTAGACTGGATGGGCTGGCAGCCTCCATTTCTACTACAGCGGTTCTTATGCTAAGTTACTGGTGTTTGTTGAGGTCAGCTCCTCTGGACCACATCCTATGGTGAAAGAGATACTACCCAGCTCAACTGCACATAAGTACCTACATTAAAAGGATTCTATAAATGAAGCTCCTAAATCAGGGAAAAAAAATCACTTTCTGATACATTTTATTGTCATTAAAACTAAATAAGGCATTATTCATTTTTATTAGTCACAAAAGCTAATACAGTCGCTTTTATATCTAACAGTTGCTTTTATATCTAGCAGATGCTGTAGGAATGACCCATGAATACTAATTAATGAGAATTTTTATGCATAAAATATATAACCTGGACATTTATTCCTGTCACACAAATACAGATATGATCAACTATTAAGATAGAAAAGAATTTTCTTGCCATTTATGTTTCATCATATTATACATGAAACAAACACTCTGCTTATCACCCTGAGCATTTCAGCAGCCAGAAAATGGAAATAAATTTGAAAATATCTCTGTGGCCATGTGGGCCTAATGCTTGCTGTATTTTACAGCCTGTTTGAGCACTTGCCTTTCTAACACTCACCAAAGGACATTGTCGTGCTTATGAACTTGATGGTGCTTCTGCTCCTTCTGCAAGCAAACTTCAGACAGCGACATAGGAAAGGGGTGTGGGAAAGGCTTCCGGGTTGACCCCTTGAGACCTATGAGGTCACCTGAATACAGTGAACCTTCTCTTTCTTTTCCCAGCTCCCTATTGAAATCACTTCTCTGACACTAAATCTTGTCTTCTGTGGGAGCCAAACAAAGAATAACCACATGAAAACAATTTCAAACAGTTTTCAAAATATTGTTCTTTTGTTTCTTTAAACTGTTTTTAGAATCCATGCAAGCGATTTATATATTTACTTATTTGTTTGTTTGTTTTGGGGAAACAACTAGCGCTGCTCAGGACTTAACACTTGGCTCTGTGCTCAGGGCTTGCTCCCGGCAACGCTTAGGGAACCTTTTATGGTTCTGGGGGGTCTAACTCAGGTCAAACACAAGCAAAGCAAAGCAAGTGCCTTCCCTGTTCTTCTCTCTCTCTCTCTCTCTCTCTCTCTCTCTCTCTCTCTCTCTGCCCTGTGAAGAGATATTTAAACTTAATGCTCAGACATATTTTATTTTCATGACCATTTTGCTTTGAATATTTATCTTGAATGTCTAAAGAACCTATCTTCATTTGATTCAACTCAGATGTTGCTATTTCTGGGCAGTTCCTCTTGTTATCTGTCCCCTTCTAAGAAACTGATCACTCTGCCTCCCCCCCCAGCCAAGCTCTACTCCCTTTTTTGATGCTCGAGTCTACTCCCGGCGTGATGTTCCAGATGGCTCCTGAGGGGCTTGGGGGCCCTTGTGGTGCTGGGATTAAGCCAGAACCTCCTTCTGTGAAGATGAGCACCAGCGGTTTGAGCTCTCACTCCCAGCTCTACTTCTCCAACGCCTCTTCTGCAGCTCATTCTTGCTTCTGTTTCCCTGTCTGTCCTCTTCAGCGTTACCCTGCGTTTGCAGGAGGGTGATAATCAGGACCGAGCAATCTCTGATGCTTTACACGCACTACTGCAGGAGCCAATGTCACACAGCGGAAGTCAACAAACACATTTCAAGTTGGTTTATATTTGAGATTAGGGAGAGGAGTGAGGTGACTAGGAATAAACCTTAAATATTGAAAAATTCTACCCTGTAAGGTTCCATTCTAATATCACTTCCTCAATTTTTTTTTGCCTTATATATCTTTTATTAACCCCATCTCAGATGGATGTTGGGTACGTAGCTTTTTCCTACCCCATGGGCTATCTTTGTAACCTAGTCACTTTTCCTTTGAGGTGCAAATGATTATTAGTTGACATTAATCACTTTTGTTTATCTTTGCTTCCATTTGCTTGATCAGTGGTGTTTCATCTTTGAAGATGACTTTAGCTTCAATTTCATGTAGAATTCTGCTTATATTTTTTCTCTATGTACCTTATGGACTTTCTCAATAAGAAAGACTTTAGAACAAGTTTTCTTTATTCACCAGTTCTGGGTCCTTAATCAAGTTCCTTAAACTCCTCCAGCCTTAGTTTTCTCATATGTAAGATGGGGATATCAGTATTTATCTCACTGGGTTGCTATACAGATTAAAGCAAATATTCTATGTAAGATTCCTAGCTCAGTGCTTGAAATAGAGTCTGCTTAAAATATTTTAGTTCTCGTTTATACAAATTTTGATCCTAACAAGAAAAGATGATATATTAGGATAGTTGGGCAGAGTGTAAGAGAACAAGTGTTCTTACAGCAAACAGTCTTAATAAGTAAAGGAAGAGGGGCTGGATTGATAGGACGTTTGCTTTGCCCATGGTCAACCCGGGTTGATCCCCAGCATCCCATATGGTCACCCAAGCACTGCCAGGAGTCATCCCTGAGCCCAGCGCCAGGAATCAGCCCTGAGCACTGCCAAGTCTGGCCCCACCCCACCTCTACAAGAAAGTGGAGAGAGAGATGTTACTGTGCTTGAATGGAAAGAGGAAGGGGAGGTATACAGGGAAGAGTCTTACAGCAAAGGCGGCATTGAGACAACTGATGTGTGGTGAATAAAAGGATGCCACTAAGTCGTCTTCAACAAGGAAATGAGAATAAGTACTGTGGCATTATTCTCTCTGTCTCTCATCTTTTGGTGGTACTTGGGGGATAGTCCCAATTTCGGGGCTGGAGATTGCTCCCCAGCAGTGCTTGGGGACTATGTGGTGCCCGGTGAACCCAGGTCTTCTGCATGCAAAGTATATGCCCAGCACTTGGTGCTATCTCCGGCTCCTCTCCACGCATCAGGCCAGTGTTCCCAACTGGAGTCCTTGGCCAAGGAGCTTGTTGATGTACCTTTCTATGCTGTGCCAGAGGAGGAAGAGGCAAGCTACCAGAGCAAAGAGGGCAGTCGGACATTTCTGGACTCTTCCCTGTGGGGAGTAGGGAGGCAGGCAGGGCAAACCCTGTGTTTCTCAGGCAGCTCCCAGTACAGAGCTAAGGGGAACAGGTGAGGGATCAAACAGGCACCGCCTGCATGCAAAGTCTGTGTCTGTACATCTCTGGATTCCTTTAGATTTTTTTAATATACCATTTTTTCCCCACTAAGACCAGTGAATATGGCATATCTACATTCACAGTCCATTGTTTTCCCAGTACCCTGTTCCTCTTTGGAATTCCTTTATTTGGGAGGGGAAAGAGACACCTGATAGTGCTCAGGGGTCACTCCTGGTTCTGTGCTCAGCGATTATTGCTGGTGGTGCTGGGCAAGGGGGCGATGGTGCAGTGGGGCAGTTGGGCATATCTGTTGCTGGAGATTAAACTCAGGTTGGACACATACAAAGCCAATGTCTTAACCCCTGTGCTATCTCTCTGCCCCTTTTTGAAATTCTTTAAAAAACAACAAGAACACTCCTGGCAATTCCAGAGCCTGTCAGCAGACACACACACACACACACACACACACACACACACACACACTCTCTATCTTCCTGTTAATCATCTATTTGCTAGAGCGGGCACCAGTAATATCTCCATATGTCCTGTCTCATGCTAGTAGAACCCAAAGGCATCTGCTTGCTCCAGGAACATAAAGAGCCTCAAACCATTATATTAGGTCATGGAAATGACCTAATATAAATGTTACTGGTATTTGGCATATCAAATACAACATATGCAGCTTGCCAGGCTTGCTGTGCAGGTGGCATACTCTTGTAGTCACCTTTAATAAAGCATTTGTTGATGAACCACACGGCCACTTGTGGAGGCGCGAGCCGGGCTGTGATAGTGATGGGTGGAGTTGTGATGAGAGGGAAGTCTGGATGTGGAAAATGGTGGCCCCCATGGAGTGGGGGGGTGTCGTCTGGCTTATTGTGAGGCTCTCCTGGGGTGGCAGGCCAGGGCTAGAATCCGCCAGGCCTCCCAAATGCCTCATGAGTGGCTGGGCACAGGGAGAGCAAGTAGCAGCTCTGCCCCATGTCTGAGAGTCTCTGGTTCAGCATACCTGGGCCGGATTGAAAAAAAAAACTGCTGCAGTGTGGGTGTCAATGATCCGGGCTGTGATAGTGGTCTGCTGGGTGGAGTTGTGACGAGAGGGAAGTCCGGATGTGGAAAATGGCAGACCCCATGGAGTGGGGGTGTTGTCTGGCTTGTTTTGAGGCTCTGCTGGGGTGGCAGACCAGGGCTAGAATCCTCCAGGCCTCCCGGGCACCTCATGAGCGGCTGGCTGGGCACAGGGAGAGCAAGTAGCAGTTCTGCCCCATGTCTGAGAGTCTCTGGTTCAGCATACCTGGGCCGGATTGAAAAAAAATTGCTGTGGGTGTCGATGATCCGGGCTGTGATAGTCTGGTCTGCTGGATGGAGTTGTGACGAGAGGGAGTCCAGATGTGGAAAATGGCAGCCCCCATGGAGTGGGGGTGTCGTCTGGCTTGTTGTGAGGCTCTGCTGGGGTGGCAGGCCAGGGCTAGAATGCCACACACACACACACACACACACACACACACACACACCATTTTATTTATTTAGCACTGACGCTTGACTCCAGGGCTTCGTACGTGAGCCCAGGTGCTCTACCGCTGAGCCACATCCCCTACTGATCTCACAGTTCAAGGTGGAGACTTGCTTTAACGGAGATTTCAAAAGAAAAAGCTCTAAGTGGTGGTGGTGGGGTGTTGCCTACTTTTCTTGTGGTGATTGTTTTTCAGTATGTACATGTATCAAATTATAAGTTTAAATTGCCCCTAAACATGCATACACATGTTAACATCTCAATAAAGCTGGAACAGCAGAGCTCCATTCTGACGAGCCAAAGCCTACCAGTGTCCCTCAGACTGCAGCTGCTTAGGTGAGACAGTTCTGTCTAGCCCAGAGGAAAGCCTGGTGTAGTAAGGCTACATTAAAAAACGTAACCCCAAGCCTTCTAGTTAAAAATTCAATAATATGTGTGATTACTGAAAACAACTGTAGTGTTTAAGAGAAATGAAAGGTGAAGACATTGCAGCTTTGATCTCATTCAACTACTACTAGAGACTGGACAATTGCCAGAAGACCAGAAAATTCTTCATTATGACAGCTCATTAATTCAATCAATAAATACATATTAGATATTTACTATGTATCATATTGTATGGTAGGCTGTTTATTCTTAAGGAGTGTATTTGTTGCAAAATAAATTTCTGCAACACCTCTCTGCCCCAAAGGTGTTAGATGATGGGCGTTTCTTCTGAGTCAGGATTCTGATGCTGAAAACTGGCCAAGTGGAGTGTCATGGAGGGTGACTGGAGGCCAAGTTGGACGTGGGCAGCCATGGAGTCAGCAGGTTCCTCTCGGTCATGGGGCGGGAACACACATTCCTACTTAACAGATCTTGTATGGGCGGCTGGGAGCAGGAGCTTTGAAACCACTACTTTGCTTATAAAGGAAGAACATTTTGAGAGCCCAGAGAATCTGGAGAGAGTTATAAACTACAGTATATAATTATATTTACTGTCGTTGTGCACAATTTCTGTACAATCTGTACTTCTGTTTATTCACTCATTAAAAAAAAAAAAAAGAATAGACCAAACACCAAAATGAAGCATTCACGATCCCAAGAAGCATCCTTTGATTAAGTCTTATTTTAGCCTCTGTGATTTACGATGCTGCTAATGGGAAGGTTCCACGCATGAAATGGTCCAACCCTGTACCTGTCACCAGAGTGTCCACTTCCCTCACCACTGTCTGAGGGTCTCTCCGAAAGCCTCGCCCACCACGGAAAGCCCCCTGTGTAGACAGGATCTCAGGTTCTCTTCCCTTTGACGCTGTTACTCCTGGATGTGTTTCTTTACCTTCCACATATGAGAGAGATCATTCCGGATCTGATGGAGCATGATTTTAGTTTTGACATTGTAGTGCTGAATCCAGGTTACTTGGGGGGAAAATAAGAAAGCATTTTCTTTTATTTTATTTGCTTTATTGGGTCACACTTGGAGAAGTCTTAATAGGTTTCTTCCAGGATTTTTTTTTTTTTTTGTCTTTCTGGAATACAAGACTCCAGAAAACCTTGGCTACCTGTAAAAGAATACATTTATTTATTCATTGAAAATAAAATATCCTCTCTTCCATTTGTTATTGTCACACTGATAGAGGTGGGGGCTTGGACATGGTTGGCTCTTGACACACTAGGCCACGTGCGCATGGGGTCACATGTTGTAGCTGCAGTGATCTCACACACCCGGCCATGTACTGGGGCTCCCCGTTGTTGTAGTGTCAGGGACAGCAGAGTCCAGACTATGGGACCACACTCAGAGCATGTGAGGAGCTCCAGGGATTGAACTCAAAGCCTCACACTTACAAGGCTGGAGCTTTGTGTCACTGAACCCACCACTGAATTAAAAATAGAGCTTTATGGCCAGGATCAAGAATTCTTTAAAATAAAAATATTTTGAGCATTTGATTTATCTTAAGAGTCTTTACAAAGACAGCAGAAGTAGCGTGTGTGTGAGTGAGTGAGTGAGTGAGTGTGTGTGTGTGTGTGTGTGTGTGTGTGTGTGTGTGTGTAATGTTTGTATATGATGCTAGGGATTGAACAGGGGTAAGCTGTGTGCAAGGTGAGTGCCTTACCCTCTATGCTCTCTCTGGTTCAAAAGTGCAATAAATATTTTGAAATATCTAATTCGGAGAAAATGAATCGTTGCTTACTTCTTTGTTTAATCTCGGTGAAACTTGAAATATGATGTTAACAGACTCCAATTTTCATTAAAATGCTTATTCAACATGTATTTCTGAACTATCCACTATAGACAGGTCAATTTTTTTGGTACTAGATGATGGGATTATGGTAAATCAGTGAGAGGACTATTGCCTTTGGGTCACTAAGCTACCTTGAAATTCTAAGTTAAACCATAATTTAACAATAGACCATATCACACAGTAGCCAAGCTCATTGAGGTTTGTAGGGAGTACAAGATGCCGCTCTGTCTCACATTCATTGATTTACAGAAAGCCTTTGATTCTGTGGAGATTGAAGCAGTCATCAAAGCCCTAGCCAAACAGGGGCGTTCAAACCCAATACATCAAGATCCTTCGTGAACTGTATTATGGATTCACCACCAGGATCTCACCATTCTACAAAGAAGTGATCATTGATGTCAAAAGAGGGGTTCGACAGGGTGATACCATCTCACCAAAACTCTTCAGTGCCACCCTCGAGAACATCATGAGACAATTAGAATGGGAAGGAATGGGAGTGAAGATAGATGGTCGGCAACTACACCACCTCCGCTTTGCTGATGACATCATTCTAATAACACCAAACATTAGCCAAGTGGCACAAATGCTGGCTGACTTCGACCGAGAATGTGGAAAGATAGGTCTACAGCTGAATCTAAAGAAAAACTATATTCATGAAGAATGAACTAGTTCCAGAGGCCCCATTCACTCTCAATGGAACAAACATCTCTGAATGCAGCAGTTATGTGTACCTAGGTCGAGAAATAAACATGATGAACGACCTAAAACCTGAGCTGCGAAGGAGAAAGAGAGCGGAATGGAATGCCTTCAAAGGCTTTGAAGAAATAGCTAAAAGGACAAAGAACCTCCGGCTCCGGGCACATCTCTTCAACTCCACCATTTTTGCCTGCATTAACATAGGCCTCAGAGACCTGGGCCCTACGAAAGCAGGGATGAGAATGCTATTCGGGTCTCCCAGAGAGGAATCGAAAGAGCTATGCTTGGAATATCACGCCTCACTCAAGTGAGAGAGGGAATCAGGAGTTCTGACCTCCATTGCTATTCCAGAATCAGGGATGCTGTCTCGTTTGCCAAGGCATCGAAAATCAGATGGGCTGGACATGTAATGCGATTTGGAGACAACCGCTGGACTAGAGCCGTTACCTACTAGATCCCACGGGATGTCAAAAGATCACGTGGCCGCCCACCTACAAGATGGTCAGACTTCCTTGTAAAGACCCTGAAGGAACGGTTTGAGGCTCTTCGTATTCCTGAATCAACCAGATGCCATTGGGCTACATTGGCACGTGATAGGGTCCAATGGAAATGTTACTGGTGCCCGCTCGAGCAAATCGATGAATAACGGGATTCAAGTGATCAAGTGATCCAGTGATAGTAACAAATAACTACTATGATGTTTTTGTCCCATTAATTATCAGCTACCCTACAGAGTATTTTACATGATCATCTAATGCTAATGTTGTTCGGGGGAGGGTAGTATTATTATGTTAGTTTAATTAGCTGATTTTTGTAACTGAGGAACCTGAGGCTTTGAGAGATATAGTAATTTGCTCAACATCCAAAATCTGGATTTGTGTCTTCATGGCATTTTTAAAATTCTAATGACTTACTAACCCAAAAGTGTGCAGTTACACTTAGCAGTTCACTTGATCACTTGATCACTTGAATCCCGTTATTCATCGATTTGCTCAAGCGGGCGCCAGTAACATTTCCATTGGACCCTATCACGTGCCAATGTAGCCCAATGGCATCTGTTTGATTCAGGAATATGAAGAGCCTCAAACCGTTCCTTCAGGGTCTTAACAAGGAAGTCTGACCATCTTGTAGGTGGGCGGCCACGTGATCTTTTGACATCCCGTGGGATCCAGTCAGTAACGGCTCTAGTCCAGCGGTTGTCTCCAAATCGCATTACATGTCCAGCCCATCTGATTTTCGATGTCTTGGCAAATGAGACAGCGTCCCTGATTCTGGAATAGCGACGGAGGTCAGAACTCCGGATTCCTTCTCTCACTTGAGTGAGACGTGATATTCCAAGCATAGCTCTTTCGATGCCTCTCTGGGAGACCCGAATAGCATTCTCATCCTGCTTTCGTAGGGCCCAGGTCTCTGAGGCGTATGTTAATGCAGGGAGAACGGTGGAGTAGAAGAGATGTGCCCGGAGCCGGAGGTTCTTTTGTCCTTTTAGCTATTTCTTCGATGCCTTTGAAGGCATTCCATGCCGCTCTCTTCCTCCTGCGCAGCTCAGGTTTTAGGTCATTCATCATGTTGACTTCTCGACCTAGGTACACATAACTGCTGCATTCAGAGATGTTTGTTCCATTGAGAGTGAATGGGGCCTCTGGAACTAGTTCATTTCTTATGAACATAGTTTTCTTCAGATTCAGCTGTAGACCTACCCTTTCCACATTCTCGGTCAAAGTCAGCCAGCATTTGTGCCGCTTGGCTAATGTTTGGTGTTATTAGAATGATGTCGCCAGCAAAGCGGAGGTGGTGTAGTTGCCGACCATCTATCTTCACTCCCATTCCTTCCCATTCTAATTGTCTCATGATGTTCTCGAGGGTGGCACTGAAGAGTTTTTGGTGAGATGGTATCACCCTGTCGAACCCCTCTTTTGACATCAATGATCACTTCTTTGTAGAATGGTGAGATCCTGGTGGTGAATCCGTAATACAGCTCACGAAGGATCTTGATGTATTGGGTTTGAACACCCTGTTTGACTAGGGCTTCGATGACTGCTTCAGTCTCCACAGAATCAAAGGCTTTCTGTAAATCAATGAACGTGAGACAGAGCGGCATCTTGTACTCCCTACAAACCTCAATGAGCTTGGTTACTGTGTGGATATGGTCAATTGTGCTGAATCCTTTCCGGAAACCTGCTTTGCTCGCATGGTTGTCCTTCATCTAGTGTTCTGCTAATCCTGTTCAAGATGACTCGTGTAAACAGCTTGTAGATGACAGACAACAGGCAGATGGGGCGATAGTTGCCGATGTAGTGAATGTCTCCCTTCTTGAACAGTAGAACTGTCCTGCTGGTTTTCCATTGGGAGGGCACCTTGCATTCGGACAGGTAGCGTGTGAAGAGCCGAGCTAGTGTATTGATGAGTACCGACGGCAGATTCTTCAGGTGTTCGGGTCTGACTTTGTCTGGGCCTGGTGCTGTTCCCTTCTTTACCGACGAGATGGCATGTCGGATTTCAGAAGGGAGAACGTTGGGAATGACATATCCATCCTGTGGAATTTGGTATGTGGGCAGGTGGATGTGGCTATCAAAGTGATTTGAGTAGAAGTCCTGGATAATCTTCTCCATTGCCTTTCTGGAAGATGTGATAGATCCATCAGGGCGTCAGAGGGCAGTCATCTTGGTCTTATAGTTGGCGAAGGACAGGCGGGCAGTGCGAATACTTTTCCCGGCTTCTGCTGCATCTTCCAGTATTTCTGCCCTTCTGTCTTTGAGGTCTGCTTTTATAGCTTCTCTGCACTGTTTAGCAAGCTTGGACGTTAGCATTTGGTCTCCTGAGGCTCGCGCCTTGCCACGTTGGTGAATGAGCTCAATAGTTTCTGAAGACAAGCGTCCTTTTGTGTCTTTCTCTCTCTCGGCATTCTTCGCACAATCATGGAGGTGCTGAACCAGTCGGTTGTATTCTTCATCGATGTCATCAATGATGGTATCTTCCCATGTTGCCGCAATGGTGCCAAAGAGTTCCCAGTTGGTGGTCGTTCTGGGAGTTCTCTTCTTAAACTTTGCAGCTTTTTCTCCCCGTTGCGGGAAGAAGAATTTTGCACGAAGGAGACTGTGGTCCGATCCTGTCTGGAATTTGGGGACGACAGCAACATCGGTCAGACAAAACCGTCGATTGAAGATGATGTGGTCAATTTCATTGTGGAACTGTCCGCCAGGAGATTCCCATGTCCAGCGTTTCGCTTCAGCCTTCTGAAACTGTGAGTTCCCATGAATAGTCTTGGTGGACATGATGAACTCAGATAGTCTCTCACCCTGTTCGTTCCATTCTAGGCCATGGGTCCCGATGTGGAGTTCTTTAGCCGATCTTCTCGGTCCTATCTTGGCATTAAAATCACCGACTATGATCTTGTAGACGGTGTGATCTTTTTTTATAGAACTCCTCCAATTCCATGTAGAATTTCTCAATTTCATCTTCTTTGTATGTGGATGTTGGTGCATAGACAATGAAGATAGAAATTGCTGGCAGTGGGCCACATCTCCTCAAGTGCAATCGTCCTATTCGGTTTGTTAGGCATTCAAATGAATCAATGTTGACAGCCATGTTCGTGTTGACAAGGACACCAACGCCACCGACGCCTCTTTTCGTCACATGTTCCAAGGAACAATTCTTCTCCGGTGTCAAATACAGCATGATGCAACTGACACCTCCTCGTCTCAGTCAGACCAATGATATCGTACTTGATCTTTCTTGCTTGCACCATCAGATCCTCAATATATGCTTCCGATGCCAGTGTACGTGCATTGAAAGTACAGACAGTCATTTTAGTCCTTCTTCGCTTTTGGCAGTCTAGGACAGCCGTGAAATTTTATCAGGCACTGCTTTTTTGCCTTTCTTACTGCTGCCGTATTAAGGGCTCTTTCGGGGTCAGGAAAATAAACATTTTTGTTACTGGATTTGGCATATCGAACACGCATCGGACAGCTGGCCAGGCTCTGCCATGCGGGTGCTATATTCTCATTACTTTGTGGGGCTGTCTCAGAGGGGTGGGTAGAATATTTATGGTAATTTGGAGGTAAATCACGCGGCGCGCGCCCGCAATAGGGGAAAGCTGGTTTCTGCTCTGCCGGGTGTACCTGTGTCTTAGGCTCAAGCATTCCTGGGCTTGAAATACTCTCCTCTGAAGGGCGGGTCTCTGCAGGGAGGGTCCTTGTAGGCTGGGTTTCTGACAAGCTGGGCTGGAGACTGGATTAATCTGTGGGCTGGAGACTGGATTAATATGCTGGGGGGAGATCTTACCAGCTGCAGAGTGTGGATTGTGACTCAGATCGCTGCCAGCAAGGTGTGGGGGTTTCTCTGGGCTCCTCCGAGGCTCCATCAGGATGGTGGACTCGGGTCGGAAGTTGCTCTCGTGGTCCATGGAATGCAGAGGGTTCAACGGGGAAAGCTGGTTTCTGCTCTGCCGGGTGTACCTTTTTTGCAGATTTTCACTGATTACCTCCTTCTGGTGGAACTCCTCACAGCCACTCACTGCAATGTTCTCTGCTGCAGTAGCCAAAAAAAAAAAAAAAAAAGTCCAGCGGGTAGGGCATTTGCCTTACACGTGGCCGGCCTATGCTGGCTCAGGTTCGATCCCCGGCATCCCATATGGCCCCCCCAAGCACTGCCAGGAGTAATTCCTGAGTATAGAGCCAGGATAAATCCCTGAGCATTGCCGGGTGTGACCCCACACTTAGCAGTTAACAGTAGAAAATTCTCTTTTATTGGAATTACTCTGAAGGTGAAAGTACCACACTTAGTTAATGTTCCAAGCTGCTCAGGCTTATTGTAGTGATAGAGGCCAACACCCACAGTTAGTGGCTTGCTGATGTTGGGTGAGTTTTATTAATGATTGCACTTATTTCAACCTTATGAGTTGGTATAAATGTCATCATAAATGCCACTGCATCTTTGAAATCTTTCTTATATTTTTTTCAAGTAATAAAAGGATTTTCCTGCCAAACCTAGGGTTTTTAATTAAAAGAGCACGTCCTGGAAAGGATAAGTACTTTCTCTAGCTCTACTCAGATAAAATATGTATGCTCTGGCTGCAGGCAAAAGGGAGCAAAATGGTGATCAGAGAAGAAATGAGTTTGTTTTATCCAATTTGTAAGTACCTGAACCAAATGCTCCGGTGTCCACAGAGCTCTGTTTTAGGTGATTTAGTCAGATGGTGAAAGGTTGATCATGCTAAGAGGCTCAGCCTGCCACAGAGGAAACCATTTGGGACTTTCAATATTCTTGTTGTTGAAAGACAGAGAAGGTAAGTTAATAACCCTTGTTATTCTGTCTGTTGGGCCTGACAGCTATTTCCTTTGGTTAAACGATCTGAAACCTTTTCCTGTTCTCAAGTCCTGTTTCCTTAGCAAAGGTGAAAAAGGTAAGATCCAACACAGGAGTATAGGTACGTTCTGGTCTTTTCTCCATCTTCTCTCTTTCTTCTTCACATCCTTTATCAGCCCCTTTACACCATTCTGTTAGAACCGATGTTTTGGTGTAAACATGCTGATCTGTATCTGTGTGGGCCTCTTGTAGCTATGATGTGAACAATGAAGTAGTAAGAGGACAGCTGAGGGAAAATCCTGCCGATGTCAGCAGCAGAACTGATGCTGTGGGTGTGTGGTCTGTGTGTCTGCTCAAGGGTCTAGGCTTAGAAGAGCCTGTGTTTGGTTTCCTATTCCGCTGTCACTATCCTGAAATTATTTTTGGTCAAGTGAACCCAACATTTTATTTTACTTTATTATTTGATTATTTTATTATTATTTGATTGATTATCAAATGGCACATCCAGTAGCTATTTCTGCTTAGCTGTAATGAGGCCATGCTATGCCTTCTTGAGTGCTGTCTTGTACTTATAGTTACTGATAATAACATGGTCCTTAATAGCCCCCCAAGATTTACCTCCCTTGAGTTGGAGGGAGGAAAAGTGGGGATGCAGGTATTGGGAGATGCACATTGATGACGGGACAGGCGTTTGAACACTGTATGACTGAACCCAGTCTTGAACATCTTTCTGTGTATCCATGGTGTTCAATTAAAAAAAATGTGCCTCCCTTTTATCAAAACTTCCTTTCTTTCAGTTGCTACAGAGCTAAATAGGAGTTATCATGTGGTATGTTTAAGATGTAGGGAGTTTTTTCACAGCTAGCAAGAAAGTTGAGCACAAAAATCAAAGTAG
Source organism: Cryptotis parvus (assembly GCA_021461705.1). NCBI lineage: Eukaryota > Metazoa > Chordata > Mammalia > Eulipotyphla > Soricidae > Cryptotis > Cryptotis parvus. The sequence continues at coordinate 45,001 of JAJIBD010000418.1, forward strand.
GCACATCAGAACCGCATCAGCTTTCAAAGAGGAAACTCCTTTACCTTCAGCTGTGCTTTTAGGATAAAGGCAGTTCTGAAGAACAGTGAAGAGCGAGATCCTGGTTTTAATCCTGTAGATGTACCACATTTCCCGTTTTTGTACGTGAAGAGGGTTATTCGAAATCCTCTTTCACGATATCTCCCAGTCCCTGGGCTAGGAGGTATGAGACACTCTCTTATAGAGGGCTAAACTCTACCTTTTGCCTTTTCGAGCACCCATGCTCCGTAAAGGGAGAGGACTGTTGTGATGAAGATGTGCCTGCAGAAGCCTAGAGCAAGGGGGATACAGCTCTGAGAGGGCTGTGTGCTCCCTGTAGGTACGGCTCTGAGAGGGCTGTGTGCTCCCTGTAGATATAGTTCTGAAAGGGCAGAGTGCTCCCTGTAGATATAGCTCTGAGAGGGCAGAGTGCTCCCTGTGGATTCAGCTCTGAGAGGGGACTGTGCTCCCTATAAAGTTGAGGTTGCTGTACTTTGTACAATTTGTGTATCTCTTTGTGACTAGCTAGCTGTGTGACCCAGAAAAGTTACTTGACTTTTCTTTTTTCCTTCTTTTGCTTTTTGGGTCACACTCCCCATGATCAGGGATTACTCCTGGCTGCATGCAGGAATTGTTCCTGTTGGTTCTTTGCATGGGATGAGAGGAGCATATAGGATGGCTGGAATTGAACCCTGGTCAGCTGTGTACAAGGCAAATGTCCTATCTACAGTACTATGATTCTAGTTCCATACTTGACTTTTTTTTGTGCTTTTTTTAATTAAACATTTTATTATACCACCGTGAGATATACAATTACAACGTTGTTCATGTTTAGAGGTTTCGGTCACATAGTGTTCCAGCACCCCACCCTCCACCAGTGCCCATTTCCCACCACCAATGTCCCCAATTCCCTCCCCCTCCGCAGCCTGCCTAAATGGCAGGTTCTTTATATCCTTTCTCTCTCCCTCTCTCTCTTTTCCTTCTCTTATACATCTTACACATTGTGGGTTGCACTACATACACTTAGATGGCATCATGTGCATTTTTGGCCTGTATTTAATGCTCAGTTCTAGGTTGTATTAGCCCTTTGGACATTTATTCACACATGTTCTAAAATAGGGACACTTTACAGTACCCATCTCTCCTGTCTGTGATAAAGACACAAAGTTCACTTCCCCTCCCAAATCTGGTATTATGCAAAAGGCAGGTGTTAAATAAATATTGGCTCTATTATTTTAAGACATATTAGCTGTTTTTCTAACATAGCAGCTGTTATTTCTGTGATTAGGGCATGAAGTTCTAAAGCAATACTGCAGAGATTGATTTAATAATACCCATGGCTTCTTGTCACCTCAATTTTGCCATAGATTCTGGGCTGTTTGGTTTGCCCGTGGCGTCTGAGCAACCTCCCTAACTGTGAAGTGGAATTTCCCAGTCACCTGTGTGGGCCTCAGTAAGGGCCACAAAGCCTATGGACCACGGGGGGGCGAGTTCTGAACCCCATTCCTAGTGTTCAGCTGTGACGACAAACAGGAAACGATGTGGGACACCCCACAGGATTAAAACCAGGGCCTCTGATTACTATTTGTGTTCAAGTCATGGCCCCCAAGTAAGGGGCTGAGAGTTCTTGTAAGCCTTTTGAAAAGCATTGGTTAGAAATGATTGATTTGTGGTTCTTGCAGATAGCATCAAAAAGAGACTGAAACAGAAACCTCAGTCCTCACTCCTCTTGCCCTGTCTCTTAATTACTGCCATCTGTCCTCCTTTTTCACCCATTTCCCTGGGCCAGACTCAGAGCTGCCTCACACTGACCTGACCAGGTCATCCTCCACCACCACAAAAACCATGACTGTTGTTTGTGGCAAGCTGCCGTGGCGTCTGCGCATGAGAAGGTTGATTTCCTCCCAGAAACAAGATGCTGAATTGTTTGATTTTTTCTGACCTAAGATAAAGTTCTGCACAGGGGCCTCTGATTTGGGTCATCTGTCTTGCAGAATTCATCCTGAATTTGATCTGTTTCTCGAAGTCCTTGGACTCCCCTTCCCTCACTTTTTGGGCTCTGTGACTCATTCACTGACACTCAAAACCTGTGCCCTAAGCATGAAGGAGAGAAGAGATTCTAATCTTAGCTATCAGTCTGAATGTCGAGAGGGAGCAAGTTCAATATAAAAGGGCCTTTTGTGTATCTGCACTTATGTGCGATATTACACTTCTCAGTTAATGAAATAGAGGCAGGAATTTATGCCGAAGCTTTGATCACAATGTAATTACTAGATAACAGTAGTGTGGCATCCAAAGGTAAGTTTTGGAGAAGACTGATTCATCATAGAGCTAAGCAACATGGAGTGATTTAATAATGATGATAACAAGTTACTTATCTGCTATTTATTCCAGGACATGTCTCAGATATTCTTATTATCTTGCTAACATGCACACTAGCATTTCATTTTCAGGAAAGAGAAAACAATCTGAGTGAGACTGTGTAATTTACTTAAGACCACCCAGGAAGGGAAGGACAGGCAGGTTGAAGCTGGAACCGGAACTCACGGCTGCGGGTCACTGGTTTGTGTCCTGGGGTCTGGTGCCTAGACACTTCAAAGATGGCATTTCCTTTTCTCTAAGAAGGGAGAAAGAGCTAATAAAATGTACAAAATGTCTAAAGGGAGGGCCAGAGCAGTAGCATAGTGGGTAGGGTGTTTGCCTTGCACACGGCCAACATGGGTTTCAATCCCCAGCATCCCATATGGTCCCCCAAGCACTACCAGGAGTAACTCCTGAATGCAGAGGCAGCAGTGACCTCGAGCATGGCCAGGTGTGACCAAAAAGCAAAAGAAAAAAATGTCTAATGGAGTTTGGAAATCTGGGGAGTGTTATTATTGCAGCTTCATAATATAAGAAAATTTACATATAATTTCCCAAACACATTTTGGGCCTCTTCGTGTCGAAATAGTCCTGTACTTCCTGGTCCCCACTTGCTCGTGACACAGTTCTGCTACATGTGCAGCACCATGGGGCTTTTGCCTTCTCCAGACCAGGTTACTCATTTGAGAAGCGTTTCTTGGACTCATTTGTAAGATGAGCAAAGTTCCACGGTGCTTGCTACTTCCTGGGGTGTATGTAGTATACACAAGGCAGAGCAGAAATTTCCTTACTTTCTGGTTATTTTGGTCTGGACAAACAAAGTTTATGAGGCAGATTAGCAGAAAAAAAGAAAATATGATTGTTTATGACTAGAGAATCCACACAATTCTACAATTCTGTAATAAATAATAAGCCTGTAATAAATAAAGATTAAATCTGAGTTAAAGAACGGAATAGGTCTGGAATATCAGAAGCAGAAGTGACTCATATGACAAAACTCAGATGCTCTGTGACCAGGTGTTTGTCATATTGATAGGTTTGTCTTGACATATTGGTAGGTTTTTCCATTTAAAGGTATTGTCTCTGGATAACCCCAGGTCTGGGTAATGTTCCCAATTTCCATTCTTCCGGGTTGTTAAGGAAGCCCTAACAATTTCTTCTGAAGGCCACAGTCCTTAGCTGCGAGTCTGGTGGAAGTCTGTTCTGGATTTTGGGGGAAGGGGTAAAGGAGATCAGTCAGAGCATATTGGCCTATTCTATAGCAGCCACAATTCCTATCTGCAAAGAATGCTGTGTTCCATGGAGGAGATTGGAATTAAAATCACACACGTGAAGAAGCAACAATATATAATTAAACATTTTGGCAAATTGTCTGAAAAGGAGAAATTTACTCAGAGAGAACACTAAGGCTTGAGGCCTAGTTAATTTGGACCAGGAGGAAATCTCTGAGTTAAGGGCATGGTAGGCTGAAACTGAGTGGGACTTCACTAGGGGCAGAGCAGGAAAAGGCTCCAGGCAGAAGAAAGAGCAAATGGAAAGGCCCAGAGGAAGGAAATGATAATGATTATAGTAACTAAAAAAGCAAATATTTAGCAGTCTTTATATGATAGATTTTGTACCAAGTGCTTTTGCCAGCTCTTTCTCTCTCTCTCCCTCTCTCTCTCTCTCTCTCTCTCTCTCTCTCTCTCTCTCCCTCTCTTTCTCTTTCGCTTTCTTGCTCTCTCATTTTCGTACAGACCTGGCAGAGCTTGGGAGCACTTCTGGTCTGGTGCTCAGAGGAACGTATGGTGCAGAGGATTAAACATGGAACGTGCGGGTCCTGTGCTCTCATGGTTTCAGCCTTCTTCCTAGTTCTATCTCATTTTTATTATTAAATAAGTCAGCAGTGCTCTGGGAAGAGGGCCAGAAAAACACTCCCTGTGATTATCTGCTCAATAGCGGAAGCCTAAAGTCTCAGTATTGGGGAGGACCCTGGGTACCAGTTTATATGGTGCTTATAGGGCCGCCAGGGATGCCAGGGACTGAGCTCAGAACCCTGTTCATGCCAGGTGTGTGCCCTCCCATCTGAGCTCAATATTATTTCATCCCATTAGCATATGCCCTCTAAGGTAAATTTTACTATTTTCCTGACTTTTAATTGGGAAACAGACTAGAGAGTTAAAGTAGTTAATTCAAGATCACGTCATAGGTAAGGACAGGAATGGGTTCAAATATGGGCATGAGTCCTCTAAAAAATTCACAGTGGAACCATCTTGATTCAGCTCAGTAATAGAAGCCAGGGGCTGGAGAGAGAGTCCAAGGGGTAAGAGGCCTTGCGTGAGCTTCTACCAGTTCAGCCGCCAGTCTGGAGTGATCCTTGAACACAGAACCAGGAGTAAGCGCTAAGCACTCAAACCAGAAAACAAAACAAGAAGACAAAATGAAAGTTGGGTCATCCATCTCTTAGGATCAGTGGCAGACAAGAGAGGTCTGAACAGTTTGTGTCACCTGAACAGTTTAACAGAAGAAATTTATCAGGTCCCCTGTGGTTTACAGAATCACCCAGTGGGAAGGGGGGCTTCTGGCTTCAGCCAATAAGCTCTGGAGTCAACTTCCTGCTTCCAGAATCAGAGTTTGTCTGTGGCTGTGGAAACTTTAGCTGCAGGAAATGGTCAGATCTGGAAGATGATTCTGGCTCATTCTGTAATAGTGGAATTGGTGCTTCACCATCGGCTTCTCCCACACGTGACTGAGACCCAAACTTGAATCCCACACAAGGACTTACTATTGGAAGAATTATTATTAATAACGGTTTTAGAATATTTTGTATATTCTAAATATAAAGGGAGAATATCAACACTCCTCAAGGTGTTGCAGGTGTGGCTTTGGTGCTCGGCTGCCTCAGCAGGTGGCAAACAGGAGACCAGCTTGTCTACACCCAGGGCTCTGCCCCGTGGGCCCTGGATGGTTGATGGTCTGACATAGAAAAAGACTGGGCCCCCTGGGATGAATCCAGAGCCATGGAAGAGCCTGGCAAGCTACCCATCGTGTATTTGATATGCCAAAAACGGTATAATAATAAACCTCATTCCCAACGAATGGAGACGTTATTGGCACCTGCTCGAGCAAATCGATGAATAATGAGAAGACAGATGATACAAGTGATTTATATTGATTAGTGTGCCATACAGATGTCTGGCTATGATGAAAGGGTTTATATCCCAATACAAATTATTGTTTCCATCCCTATAAATAAAAACGTCCTACACTTGATCTTAGCCAAAAGGCTTAGAAGTGATAGGGACAAAATCTTCCTTACAAAACACAAACTCATAACTTGGCCACACCATGGGAATTTTTGCCTTCAATGGGCACACCAGGATACATGTTGCATGTACTGTGCTGAAGATGGACACTGAGATGGGACACTGAGCTGGACATGGGATGGGAGACGTAGGAGTAAGCAGAACTGTTACATACGGCATGACACAGGAAGCCCTGAGGGGGTGGGAGGGGACGTAGATCCCATGAACATGTGGTCCTTAGAGCACAGCGCAGAGACGCAGCCCAGTTATTCACAAGCTTATTTTGGCCTTCAGTATCTGTGTGCTTTTCAAAATCTCCAACTGCATTGTTCATAGCTTCCTTCTGGGGAAGCTCCTTCTCCAATAGAGAGACTCTATAATGGGAAATATTGGCCTATTAAAAAGCAGAGAGCTTGTGTTTCGGAGCCGTCTTCTGGCAGCATGCCCTAATAGACGACTTGTTGCTTAGAGTGGCGCATTAAAATCCTGAGACATTTAAAAGGAAACTAAGCGAGTGGCTAGACTATACAGGATGTGGGCACCCTATTCGGGCCTCAGGCAAGATGTGCAAATGACTGTTTCCAATCAGAAATTTCCAAGATACTCTGATTTACTGTCTGCTAAATGGCCCACGTGAGTAGTGATTAGACATGAAACAGGACACATGGTTTGTTTTAGAATCCATCTGAAGTCACTGTAAGGGCCAACTGTTTAGGTGGTCGTTTTAAGTTCTGACAAAGGTCATGGTTTTAATAGGCAGGAAGCTAAGACAAACGTTATTAAAATATCAGCTCTTATTTCTCTCCCTCCATTGAAAGAAACCATGGGCTAAAGAGTGAGAGTAGCTCAAATAGAGAGTGATTTAAGAGGTATATTTGAAATGGACCAGTGTTTAATTCATTTAAATTTGGATAAGTGTATTTTAGTTATCTTTGCCATTCTCATCTTCACTTTCTTAGCCAGTTTTTCTTAGGAACTGTTTCTGTTTACATGCGGCTGGGCATCTTAGCAACTCCTGCTAGGAAGACATCACACCTGAACATTCTCGGTAGCGTCAGACATTTTTCTTCCTGCTCTTCCCAGCATATTTGGCAACAGCTTCTCTGTCCCTTTCCAAAAAGTTTTGTCATTGTTTTGTTTGTGGATTTTTAAAAAAGATCATTTTGGAGTTTTCACTCTGTTGTGTTGCTCATTGTTGTCAGACATCACTCTAGGATTCAAAGTTTTGCATTTTCCATCTTTACTATTTACTTGAAATCTATTTCCTGTGAGCTGAAATCCCCAGAAGCTGGGGTAGAGGAAGATTGCTTTCTTCTCTGATCAAGGTCACTATTTAAAAAAAAAAATTCTAATCAGTCCAACTTCATTTCAAGCACCAAGGCTTCTCTGAAGGTTCCCTCAATCGTCATTGGTCAGCAACTGAATTTTTCTTTTAACTGAAAAAAACTGAAGCCCTTTGATGAATCGAGGTGTTACCAGTCTGGGCAGCTGCTGCACAGAATGTTTCCTTGAGCCATAGAATGTGTGAAAGGGAAGAGCAAGGAACACCTCCTGAAGTTAATCAGGACTGCAACTTGTGGCATTGCAGTGATCTTTAACTTGTTGGCAGTTAAATAAAAGACTCAATATATAGAACGTGCACTGTCTGTATCACTGTATCACTGTCTTCCCATTCATCATCGATTTGCTCGAGCGGGCCCCAGTAACATCTCCATATGTCCTTCTCATGCTAGTAGAGCCCAAGGCATCTGCTTGCTCCAGAAACATAAAGAGCCTCAATCCATTCCGAATGAGTCTATAATTGTTACTGGTATTTGGCATATATATCAAATACAACACGGGTAGCTTGCCAGGCTCTGCTGTGCAGGTAGCATACTCTTGTAGACATCTCTAAGTCCAGTATTTATTGATGAACTGAGCGGCCGGTTGCGCCGCAAAAGCCAGGCACTGATAGGCTGGTCTGCTGGGTGGAGGTCTGACGAGAGAGAAGTCCGGATGTGGAAAATGGAGGCCCTCATGGAGTGGGGGGGGGTTGTCTGGCTTGTTGCGAGGCTCTGCTGGGATGGTGGGCCAGGACAAGAACCCACCAACCCTCCCGGGCGCCTCGTGAGCAGCTGGTCACAGGGAGAGTCAGTAGCAGCTCTGCCCCATATCTGCGAGTCTCTGGACCGGCATACCTGAGCCGGATTTAAGAAAGACTGCTGCAGGATGGAACTCGATGAGCCAGGCGCTGATAGGCTGGTCTGCTGGGTTGAGTTCTGACGAGAGAGAAGTCTGGATGTGGAAAATGGAGGCCCTCATGGAGTGGGGGGTGTCGTCTGGCTTGTTGCGAGGCTCTGCTGGGATGGTGGGCCAGGACTAGAACCCACCATCCCTCCAGGGCGCCTCGTGAGCAGCTGGTCACAGGGAGAGTCAGTAGCAGCTCTGCCCCATGTCTGCGAGTCTCTGGACCGGCATACCTGAGCCGGATTTAAGAAAGACTGCTCCAGGGTGGAACTCGATGAGCCAGGCAGAGCCTCGCAACAAGCCAGATGACCCCCACTCCATGAGGGCCTCCATTTTCCACATCCGGACTTCTCTCTCGTCAGACCTCCACCCAGCAGACCAGCCTATCAGCGCCTGGCTCATCGAGTTCCATAGAACGTGCAATGTAACTAAATATGTAGTAACAGGCAAGCTTAATCTCCTGCAAGTTACTTACTCTAGAAATATGAGCCCTTTGTAGAGAGTGCTGTAGTCAGGAACGGAAAGTTTCTTGCATGCAGGTGGGAGCTGTTTGTCCCAAGACTGGGGTATTTTGGAGTTCCCTTTCCCAGAAGCCCTCATTCAGGTCCATTTGGGGATAGACTGGAAACAGTTCGTTGTCTTGGCAGTTTGATAAAGAAAGGGGTTTAATTTCCTCTTTCTTGGCCTTTGAAAGCGTGAAGATGTCACAGGAATTTCTACTGTTCCTGGAAACTATGGAAAGTGTAATACACAGTTGGGGTCTAATCATGTGTGGCATCTAAAGTCTATCTCACAAAGTTAATTTTTGGGGGGCTTTGGCTTTCATTGCACCACATGGTGCCCGTATTTGGGGCAGTGCTTGGGGGTCATGCAATGCTGAGGATTGAACTTGCGTCTCCTGCATGCAAAGCACTAGCTCTAGCCTGTTGTATTGTCATTCCAGACTACCAAAATTCTTTTCCTTTTTATTATAATAACTAACATCTCTGATAATCCACACCTCTTCAACCTTCTCCATTTTATGCATTTCCTTTAGTTCAAAAGATAGAACAGTTTCTTCCCAGATTGTATGCATCTAGAAAATATGGATATTACTGTCATATTTTCTTGGGTTGTGGACAAAAGTAAATATTTGCAGGTTGTGGAAAGAACCAAGAACAAATTGCTTTGTGCAGATGGAGAAATGTCACAGATGCATTAAATTCTTTTTGGAAGAAGGTGGACATACATATGTACTTACAAACATACATAGTGAGTGCAGACATGAGGAATTCTGGCAAGTGCCTGCATTTGTTTCCATATGTTTCCTAACCCAGTTGGTTCACAGACTCTGTTTTGTAATGAAAAGTACCCACACAGGTTGCATTAAATACTAGAAGTTCTGTATGCTCCCAAACTTGGTTTTCTATGAAATTCTAGGCACTGGCAAGGCCTCTGGAGATTGCTCATTACAGCATTTAGTTAGTGTACCTTAGGATTTGATTGCGTTGGATTTCTTTCCTTTGCACTGAATGATGTAACAGGAGAGTGAAAGCTTCTGGAAGTAACAAGAGCCCATGGACACGATAAGGACTGTAAGCCAAGGTCTCATCAGCATCGTTGGTAAAAGATCTTCGACATTTTCCTGATCATTCTGTTGTGTTATTCCATTCATGGTTGCAATTTATGATATAACAAATCAAATTACAGTTCCTGGCTCCCCACTTCCTAGATTTTTGGTTGTTGCCTTCATCAGAAGGTTTTTTAATGTCTGTGACTTAAGAGCTACCTATTCATATATCCCACTTGGCACTGTCTGTGCCTGTTTATCAAATCCACTCTAACGAACCATTCTGTCTTGTGCCTCTTTCTTGGTTTGTGTTGACACAAGCAACTGCTTCTAATATAACTACAAGAAGTTTACTCGTCTTTTGAAAACATATTTACTTTTTTCTCATTTTATTGTATCAAGGGTTTTAGTCCATAGTATTGAAGTATGTAGCCATTGTTTGCCAATGCTAACTCAGTATATAAAAAAGAAGAGTGATGATTGTCAAGACGTTTATTTCGTTGATCAGTTTTCTGGGGCGTTATTAATTTATTAATCTATTTATTTATTTATCTATTTATTTATTTATTCCCTTTTTCATTGAAACACTGTGATTCACAAAGTAAAAGGTTTTCATGATACAGTTGATAGAAAGCTTCATACTTTAACACCACTCCCACCACCAGTGTGTTCCCACCACCGAAGACCCTCATTTCACATCCACCCAATCCCCATGCCTGCTCCCTCAACTGGCACTAATACATTGACCATTAAAGCACATACATGGCAATATTATTGATGAATCCATTTTCTTCCCTGTTGTTAGTTATGGGAGACTCTGGCCTAATTCTATTCTTGAATTTACTTTCTGAGTTTCTAGAACATGGTTGGTTTTGATTAGTTTGATGTACCACGTGACATGGGGAGAGCCTGATGGCAGCTCTGCCCTGTGTGTCTGCGTCATGGCCAACAGCCTAAAGGCAGTTTGTGGGCGGGTCCACCAAGCCTCCCAGATGGGACAGAGGTGGTGAAAGGGGACCCCCCGCTCCAAAAAGCTGGTGACTTTCGCAACCGAGAACTGCATACCTGGGCTTGAAATCAGCTTTGTTGAGCAGTTTTGAAGACTGCACTGCTATACTGTCAGTAACACCAGAATTGATCTAGGCAATCATAGGCATTGTAAGATATTGTTTGATGCAGAAAAGTGTTGGAGGACAGGTTTAGCTATTCTGGGAGTTTTGTTGTTTTGCCCACTCCCAGCTTAATCTATTTAAGCCAAGGTTCATTCTAATGAGACCTCTCTTCTATGTAAACACTGCTAGAGAGTGTGGCAGTTGCAGAAGTCACCTTGACTCTGAATAACTTCTGACTTATACATCTACTAAGACTTCTATGTTTTCTAGATTGGGCACAGCTCCTCTTTATACCCACTGCACCCAGCGTGGGACAGTTAGAATTTATCAGGAGACTACCACCCTGGCTACGCTGAGACTATAGGAAGACTATAGGAAGGGTCATACTAGTTTGCTCTAAGCAGGCCAGCGTGACCCTTTAAGTACACAAGAACAAGATACACAGAATCACCCTGGTGCAGATAATAATAAGGACCTTGTGGGTACCATCTAGATTACATGAAGCTCATGAAGTTAAGATGTATTACTTTATATCAGCCCCCCTCTCTCTAGTGTTTTACATAAGAGATAATCTCAGGATTAGTCCCTGGCATAACCTTTGTTTATACCTGCAATAGGGTGTGGCACTGCTCTTCTACACTCTGTTTAGGGTTCTTTGTTGACATGACCCTCCATGGATTACTTTGGTGTATATAAGGGATTGACTTGAGGCCCTTTCCCTTTTTGCTTTTGGCTTTTGGCTCCTCGGCCTTTTGCTTTTGGCTTTTTGCTCGTTGGCCTTTTGTTCTTTCTTCTGGATAGGACTCAGCTCGGGTGAGATCCTCTCTCTTTGGTGGGAGATTTAGGCTCTTTTGTATGGTCTAAGTTTGGACCAGAGCTAGAGTTTGTGCATTATATCGGAGTGCTGTGGAAGAGCTTTTTGTACTATTAAAAGCCTTTTTGGAACTGCACCGAACTCGTGAGTTTTCATCTGTTCTCCCGGCGTCCTCGGAGGTAGAAGAGAACTTCAGTCCGACACTGTCGGGGACCCCGGCGGCGTTCCCGACAGAAAAGCATGTGTAAAAATTGTGTGCAAGAAAAAAATAAGAGACAGGTATAAGTGCAAAAAGTTTGCATAAAATTGGCTGCTTTAAAAGATTTGTTTTAGGGCCGGCGATAGTACAGTGGATAAGGTTTTTGCCTTGCACATGGCTGACCCCAGTTTGATCCCCAGCATCCCATATGATCCCCGAGCACTGCCAAGAGTAACTTCTGACAGAACTGGAGTAGTCCCTGAGCATTGTCAAAGCAAAAAAAAAATAAAATATTTGTTATTGATTGAGATCCTGAACTTTTCAATACAACTACTATAGGGTTAAGGCACTTGACTTGCATATAGTTGACCCTAGTTTTCTCACAATCACCATAGATAATGCCCAAACCCCCACCCCTATAAAATAAGATACATACAAATATGAGAAACTCTTACAGAATTCTGGTAGCCTGTATGCTTGGCTGCTTTTACCTTTGGAGTACTTATTACTCAGGAAAATTGATGAAATTTATTGTGATATATGTACAGTTTTTACTTTCCTTTTCCTTCCTTCCTTCCTTCCTTCCTTCCTTCCTTCCTTCCTTCCTTCCTTCCTTCCTTCCTTCCTTCCTTCCTTCCTTCCTTCCTTCCTTCCTTCCTTCCTTCCTTCCTTCCTTCCTTCCTTCCTTCCTTCCTTCCTTCCTTCCTTCCTTCCTTCCTTCCTTCCTTCCTTCCTTCCTTCCTTCCTTCCTTCCTTCCTTCCTTCCTTCCTTCCTTCCTTCCTTCCTTCCCCCTCTAGTTTGCTATGTTATGTCTACTGTGATAGAAAACTATGGGAGTTAAACATACAAAAACAAAGCAAGAATGAACAATTTTGATACAATTTTCTTCTTTTATAGTAAATATTCTGTTTTGTTTTATTTATTTGACTTTTGGGCCAAACTCAGCTGTGATTAGGACTTACTCCTGGCTCTGTACTCAAGGGTCATTTCTGGTCGGGCTTTGGAGTCCGTATGTGGTACCAGGAATGGAAACTGTGTTGCCTTTGAAAATGTCCCACCCACTCTACTACCTTTACAGCCCCTTGATATTTGATTTTAGCTCCAGAAATCCTAACATGTATGACTCTGGGTTATTTCTCTTCTCTGATTCTGTTGTCTCATATGATAAAAAGAAAATAACTCAAGCCTTATAGAAAAAAGGGTAGAAGATATAAAGAATAAATCACTACAAAAATGATCATGAAGCACATACAAAAATTTAATTTCACTCATATGATTATTAAAAATTTAATGTGAAACTAAAAGTTTTGATGACACTGTGAAGCAGATGAAAAACAGACACACTCATACATGATTAGTGAAAGGGGAATTTGGGAAAACTTAAACAGACTTAAGCATATGTGTTTACATTTTGATCCAATTAATAATCTCATGGCAAGGAATTTTCTCTGAAGCTATATCTCAACAATATGAAAATATAGAGGCATCAAAGTGCTTGCTACAACATCTTTAATAGTTACCAAATTTGGAAATAACCTAAGAATTCAGTTTTGCCAAGTTTTATTTCTGTATTAATGAACATTCTTATCATGAAGAACTATGCAACCCCAAGAAAGAGAAAAACATTTCCATAAATCGCAATGAAATAATTTCCTGAAAAAATTGCAAAGGTAAAGGAGTGAATATTGAATATAACCTTATGTGTAAGAAATAAGGGAAATAAAAATATATACATGCGGGAACGCCGCCGGGGTCCCCGACAGTGTTGGGACAGAGGTTCTCTTCTACCTCCGAGGATGCCGGAGAACAGATGAAAACTCACGAGTCCGGTGCAGGTCCAAAAAAGGCTTTTAATAGTACAAAAGCTCTTCCACAGCACTCCAATATAATGAACAAACTTTAGCTCTGGTCTGAACTTAGACCATACAAAGGAGCCTAAGTCTCCTACCAAAGAGAGAGGAACTCACCTGAGCTGAGTCCCTACCCAGAAGAGGAGCAAAGGCCAAAGAGCAAAACGCAAAAGGCCGAAAGCCGCAAGGCTGAGGAGCCAAAAGCCGAAAGCTAAAAGGACCAAAAGGTAAAAGTGAAGGGGCCTCAAGTCAGCCCCTTATATACACCAAAGTAATCCAATCGGGAGGGGCATGTCAACAAAGAACTCTAAACAGAGTGTAGTGCCACACCTTATTGCAGGTATGAACAAAGGTTATGCCAACGTCTAATCCTTTCTACCAAGATTATCTCTTACGTAAAGCACTGGAGAGAGAGGGAGCTGATATAAAGTAACACATCTTAACTTCATGAGCTTCATGTAATCTAGATGGTACCCACAAGGTCCTTCTTATTATTATGTGCACCAGGGTGATTCTGAGTATCTTGTTCTCGTGTACTGAAAGGGTCACACTCGCCTGCTTAGAGCAAACTAGTATGATCCTTCCTATAGTCTTCCTATAGTCTCCAGCGTAGCCAGGGTGGTAGTCTCCTGGTAAATTCTAACTGTCCCACACTGGGTATACAGAGGAGCTGTGCCCAATCTAAAAAACATAGAAGCCTTAGTAGATGTATAAATCAGACGTTCTTCAATCAAGGTGAATTCTGTAACTGCCACACCCTCTAGCAGTGTTTACATAGAAGAGAAATCTCATTAGAATGAACCTTGACTTAAGTAGATTAAGCTGGGAGTGGGCAAAACAACAAAACTCCCAGAATAGCTAAACCTGTCCTCCAACGTATACATTTCAGGGGTTGGAGAGAAAATGGACAAATGGTGCTTGTCTTGTATGTAGCCAACCCTGGTTCAACCCCCTGGCATGTAGTCTTCTGAGACTCCCCAGGAGTAATCCCTGAGTGCACAGCCAGGAGTAAGCACTGAGTACCACTGGGCATGACTCACAAAAAAGGAAGAAGGAAAAAAGAAAAGTACTTTGCAAAAATGATAAATAGAAGATGGAATGAGTGTAGTTACCTTAAGGGCAGAGACTCGCAGACATGGGGCAGAGCTGCTACTGGCTCTCCCCCGTGACCAGCCGCTCACGAGGCGCCCGGGAGGGATGGTGGGTTCTAGCCCTGGCCCACCACCCCAGCAGAGCCTCGCAACAAGCCAGACGGCACCCCCCACTCCATGAGGGCCTCCATTTTCCACATCCGAACTTCTCTCGTCAGACCTCCACCCAGCAGACCAGCCTATCAGTGCCCGGCTCATCGAGTTCCACCCTGCAGCAGTCTTTCTTAAATCCGGCTCAGGTATGCCGGTCTAGAGACTCGCAGACATGGGGCAGAGCTGCTACTGGCTCTCCCCCGTGACCAGCCGCTCACGAGGCGCCCGGGAGGGATGGTAGGTTCTAGCCCTGGCCCACCACCCCAGCAGAGCCTCGCAACAAGCCAGACGACCCCCACTCCATGAGGGCCTCCATTTTCCACATCCGGACTTCTCTCTCGTCAGAACTCAACCCAGCAGACCAGCCTATCAGCGCCCGGCTCGTGCGGCCGCAAGCGGGCACGGGTTCATCAATAAATGCTGGACTTAGAGATGCCTACAAGAGTATGCTACCTGCACGGCAGAGCCTGGCAAAGCTACCCGTGTTGTATTTGATATATATGCCAAATACCAGTAACAATTATAGACCTCATTCGAATGGATTGAGGCTCTTTATGTTCCTGGAGCAAGCAGATGCCTTGGGCTCTACTAGCGTGAGACAGGACATATGGAGATGTTACTGGGGCCCGCTCGAGCAAATTGATGATGAACGGGAAGACAGTGATACAGTGATACCTTAAGGGAGGGTGAGAGCTGGGGAAAGCACAGAAAGGTAGAAAGGTCAGTGATGCTTTTCTGAGTATCTTGCCTTCACTAGTTTTGATTTTGTTCTCATGTTAATACTTTTTCTTTAATACTTTAAACATTATTAATACACTGTTCTCCCTGAATTAACATATACCTCAGAGACCTGGGCCCGATGAAAGCAGGATGAGAAAGGTATTCGGGTCTCCCAAAGAGGAATCAAAAGAGCTATGCTTGGAATATCAGGCCTCACTCAAGTGAGAGAAGGAATCGGAGTTCCAACCTCCGTCGCTATTCCAGAATCAGGGACACTGTCTTATTTGCCAAAGCATCGAAAATCAGATGGGCTGGACATGTAATGCAATTTGGAGACGACCACTGGACTAGAGCCATTACCGACTGGATCCCACGGGATGTCAAAAGATCACGTGGCCACCCACCTACAAGATGGTCGGACTTCTTCGTCAAGACCCTGAACGAATGGTTTGAGGCTCTTCGTATTCCAGAAGCAAGCAGATGCCAGTGGGCTACACTGGCACGTGATAGGGTCAAATGGAAATGTTACTGGCGCCCGCTCGAGCAAATTGATGAATAACAGGATGTCAAGTGATCAAGTGATTAATGCTTTTTCCACTCTTCAATTTAAATCCATAAGGACATGAGGGAGGGGGAGAAGACTCTAAAATGGAATACAAACAGAAGCAGATGAAACTACCTTTCAAATGAATATCACCACTGTAAATGTTATGTTGAAAACAAGTAACTCAAATAACCTTCAACACAGTAGTTTGATTCACAAGAGTCAAACAACTGAATTCTATTTCTCAGGTCAGTTTTCCCCAATATCTGGGTTCAGCAATTCTAAAATTGCTTTCTGCATATAGTAGGATTGAAAAAGTGAATTGATTTTATGTATTGATGAATTTTTTTTTACTATGCCAGCAGTTAAATTTCTCACTATTGGAGGAGAGGGATATAGAGCGGATAAGGGAAGACTATTCTTATTATTTTGCCTTGGAATATGATGGTGTTGGATTGCAGTTTAGGATGACAGTGATAATATCTATGCTGGTCCTATTTTAGTCTGATAGGCAATGTGTCGGTGTCTGAAGTCACTTTGCAGCTATGGGGCCATGGGTTTGATCCCTGGTGCCACTCACATGAGCCATGTGTGTCCCTCTGAAAGTCTATTGTCTGGCGTGTGACGTGTGTGCTATCTGCAACAATGCAGTCAGGTGTGAGGAGCACTGGGAACTAAAAAGCTGCATGTGACGTTCAGCAAAACCTGGAGCTAAAAATGTGCAAGCACTGTGAGCAGGAGCGTGTCCCTGCCAAGGACGTGTTTGAGACCCACAGCGACCATGACGAGCATTGCTGCCAGAATGTACCGGTTCTGAGTACTACAACTGAATGTGTGCAACCGCTGCAACTAAAGTGTGTGACTTCAGTGAGCAGCACAATCAAACAGCACAAACATTGGTCATGAGAATAGTAGCGAAAGGGGGAAAGAATTTTTAACTTGTTTTATTGAGTTTCTGTGATTTGCAATACTGTTAAAGGTGGTCTTCTATGTACATTGTTCAAACACCGTCCCCATCGTCAGCATACCCACTTTCCTCTCCAAGGATCCCTGTAGCCCTCCCTTTTAACACTTCCCTGCCCCCCAGCTCAGTTGTGTGTATAGATTTTTCCATTTTGTTTCTTTGTTGCTACTTTACTGTCTGTATTTAAGTTCCTCATATGAGAGCTATCATTCTGTATCGACCCTTTTCCTTCTGAATGACTTCACTCAGCCTGACAAATTCTAGTTCCATCCATGTCACTGCAAATTGCATAACTGTTCTTTCTTAGCTTCATATTATTCCATTTTGTTTAGATTCCACAACTCCTTAATTCATTCTTCCATAGTTGTGCACATGGGAAGTTTCCATGTGTTGGCTGTTGTACTGCACTAAATATAGGTGTGCATATATCGTTCAGATTGATGCCTTTGGGGGAATAGATGCTAAGTAGTGGTATCGCTGGACTGTATGGCAATTCTATTCCATTTTTTTTAGATATCTCCATGTTGCTCTCCATAGGGGCTGAACCAGATGACATTCCCACCAACAGTGGATGAGGGTTTCTTTCTCACCCCAAACCTTCCAACACTGGTTGTTTCCAGGCGTTTTGATAAGTGCATTCCACTGGCATGTGATGATATGAACTTAAATTTAAATATAATCACTAGTTCATGACTGTACTCCATCTCAGAGAACTCACTTAATCGCATAACTGGGCATGAGATTCCATTATATGAATTTGGCATAAACATAGTAATCTATATACATATATTTACTTATCTATTACTGTTTCTGCTTTCTATATACATGAGTCTATATGTGTAATCACACACAATACATATATGTGAATATATGTATTCCCATTTCTTAATTTCCCACTGAAAAATGTTAGAAACAAGCCCCAAATACTAAAATGCCAGATTGTAGTTTTCAATATCTATAACATTTAAAGAGCTAGTGCCATCTGAGTTATTACTGAGTCCAGTGCCAGGAAAGAGAGAGACCCAGATGACTTGGGAATATCGTGTTAGCTAAAAACTAAGAATGTGCTTTTTAAAAAAGAGGGGAGTGTTTTTTGGGGCTCTCCAAAAAAAAGAGAATCAATTGCTCTCTCTCCCTTCTCACTCTCTAGTTAGCTTTTACATTGATCTAGTTAGTTATGTAGCTACCTATCTTTACTTTTTAAATATTTTTTACTAAAGGCACCATGATTTAAAAAGTTTTCATTATACAGTTATTTCAGCATTAGTGTTCAAAAAACAAACAAAAAATCCCTCCCCAAACAGCACCACCAGTGTGCCCTTCCCTCCAACAATATCCCCAGTTTCCCCTTAAATCCCAACCTGCCTATTCAGAAAATAACAAATTTACATTATATTCCTTCTTTCAACAAAACTTTGAGAACTAACAAATAGAAAGATCAGAAGGTTAATCAATAAAAGCCAATTAGTGATAACTGTATGATTTGAACTATGTAAATAAGAAAGTTAAAGCCATTTAATAAACTATAATAGAATGCCTCTTCTTTATGAAATTTGCCTTTAAATGAATGGACATGGAGAGGATCATGTTGACTGAAATTAGCCAGAAGGAAAAAGATGCAGAATGACTGCATTTTTCTCATGATATAAACACACACACACATATACATACATATTTATATAATGATACCAATATCCAAAATCATGCAAAACATGGATCAGGAGGTTTTGCCAATAGGTGCAATCTACCACATTTGCGTGGAAGTCAAAGGTTAGGTAAGATACAGAAGGGAACAGTGTGCTAATCACTATATCACTTGAATCCTGTTATTCATCGATTTGCTCGAAGCGGGCGCCAGTAACATTTCCATTGGACCCTATCACGTGCCAATGTAGCCCAATGGCATCTGGTTGATTCAGGAATATGAAGAGCCTCAAACCGTTCGTTCAGGGTCTTTACAAGGAAGTCTGACCATCTTGTAGGTGGGCAGCCACATGATCTTTTGACATCCCGTGGGATCCAGTCGGTAATGGCTCTAGTCCAGCAGTTGTCTCCAAATCGCATTACATGTCCAGCCCATCTGATTTTCGATGCCTTGGCAAACGAGACAGCATCCCTGATTCTGGAATAGCAATGGAGGTCAGAACTCCTGATTCCCTCTCTCACTTGAGTGAGGCGTGATATTCCAAGCATAGCTCTTTCAATTCCTCTCTGGGAGACCCGAATAGCATTCTCATCCTGCTTTCGTAGGGCCCAGGTCTCTGAGGCATATGTTAATGCAGGGAGAAAGGTGGAGTCAAAGAGATGTGCCCGGAGCTGGAGGTTCTTTGTCCTTTTAGCTATTTCTTTGATGCCTTTGAAGACATTCCATGCCGCTCTCTTCCTCCTGCGCAGCTCAGGTTTTAGGTCGTTCATCATGTTGATTTCTCGACCTAGGTACACATAACTGCTGCATTCAGAGATGTTTGTTCCATTGAGAGTGAATGGGGCCTCTGGAACTAGTTCATTCTTCATAAATATTGTTTTCTTTAGATTCAGCTATAGACCTATCTTTCCACATTCTCGGTCGAAGTCAGCCAGCATTTGTGCCACTTGGCTAATGTTTGGTGTTATTAGAAAAATATCATCAGCGAAGCGGAGGTGGTGTAGTTGCCAACCATCTATCTTCACTCCCATTCCTTCCCATTCTAATTGTTGCATGATGTTCTCGAGGGTGGCGCTGAAGAGTTTTGGTGAAATGGTATCACCCTGTCGAACCCCTCTTTTCACATTAATGATCACAAACAAGTGTGCTAATAATCATCGAAAATTATAATACCAGCCTAGAACTGAGCATTGAATATAGGCCAAAAGATACACATGATAACCTTTAAATGTATGTATTGCAATTCACAACATGTTAAGAGAAGGAAGAGAGAGAGAGAGAGAGAGAGAGAGAGAGAGAGAGAGAGAGAGAGAGAGAGAGAGAGAGAGAGAAGAACCTTTCATAGAGAGAGGCTAGGGGAGGAGGGAGGAGAATTGGGGAAGTTGGTGGTGGGAAATGGGCACTGGTGGAGGGAAGAGAGTTTATATTTTGTGAATCAAAATTGGTTGCCTATGACATTACTTCCCCCAATATGGTGTGCTACTACTAATTATCAGTGTTGTGTAGAGTTTGAGATGTTGCTCCAGGAAGTTGAAATTTTAATTGGGTGATACAGTTGGAGTTGATTTTTGACTGGGTGGTGCTTTGGGGTGTGTACATGCTTGCCAGGGTTTCAGGTAGTACAGGGAGATGGGGGGGGGGGGCAGTAGCCCATCCTGACTCTGAGAAAACCTGAAGATTTCAGTCACAAAATCTTCATACCTGAATTTTCCTGCAGATTAACTACTGGGTGAGATTCGGTTCCAAAGTAGAGTCCAGTGGGGGCATAGTGGCAATTTAGGAGTGTGGGAACAATCAGTTACCTGGACTTTGTTTGGACAGGCCAGGCCAGAGGCTGCCCCCTCTCAGGGCTGCCCTGGATGAGTCAGCCATGTGCGGGTGTTCAGGAAAGAATCTTCTGTGACTTGTTGATCTCTCTCGAGCTAGCTATCTAGGCAGTTATAACTGTATAGAGATATACATTTCTGTGCTAAATACTTAATTGTATATTTCTTTAAGGACTTAATTGACATTTAAGGAATCATAAAGGCTCAAAATTCCAAGATTTGTGCAGTAAGTCAGCAAGCTGGAGGCTTGGAAAAGTAAAAAATGTAGTTTCAGTCTGAACCTGCTGTCTTGAGAACCAGGAATGTCGATAGTATGGTTTTCATTTAAAGATTGGCAGGCTGGGCTGGAAAGATAGCATAGGGGCCAAGGCACTTGCCTTGCATGTGGCAGATCCTGGTAAATCTCTGATGCCATATATGGTTTCCTGAGCACAGCCAGGAGATACCCTTGAGCACTCATAGCTGGGATTAGATCCTGAGCATCACCCTGTGTAAATTCCCTTAACCCCTTATCTCAAATAAAAAATACTGGTAAGCTCAAGCCTCAGGCAAATCTGAACTTATTTTAGTATGTACCCAGAAATAGAGAAAATTTGGCATCTGGCCTGAAGGGCATCAGGTAGCTAGAATTCTTCCCCAGGGAGATTTAATCTTCTTGTTCTCAGGCCTTCAGCTCATCAGAGAGTGGTGGCCCACCCACTTGATGGAGGGCTACATTCTTTATTTGTCCTGCTAATGTAAATGTTTATTAAACCCTTAAACACCCAAAATAGTTGACTAAATATATGCACACCCCAAGCTCCAGTTGACACAAAAAAATCATTTTAGGACCAGAGTAATGGTGATGCTGCTGACCACGGCAGATCCCCAGTGCCTCACTGCTGACCACGGCAGATCCCCAGTGCCTCACTGCTGACCACGGCAGATCCCCAGTGCCTCACTGCTGGCCACGGCAGATCCCCAGTGCCTCACTGCTGACCACGGCAGATCCCCAGTGCCTCACTGCTGGCCACGGCAGATCCCCAGTGCCTCACTGCTGGCCACGGCAGATCCCCAGTACCTCACTGCTGGCCACGGCAGATCCCCAGTGCCTCACTGCTGGCCACGGCAGATCCCCAGTGCCTCACCGCTGGCCACTGCAGATCCCCAGTGCCTCATATGTCCTTTGAGCATAGCCAAGAGTGACCCCTGAATACTAAGCGAGAAAAAACCCTGATCACTGCTAAGTGTAGCCCCAAACCAACCAATGAAACAAATAAAATGCACGCGCACAAACACACACACGCACACACACACACACAGGTTTAGAATCAGGATTCATGACTGCAGTGAAGCAAAGGTCTGTGTGCCACATGACCACATCTGAAATGCTTGATTACATTCCTACACATATCCTGAGACCACCAAGGAACAAAACAGCTTCCCACTAATTAGGCGCTGAGCTAAGGCATTTTGATAGAACCCTTATTTGGAATGCTTCTGAAAGCAACGAAACCAGCAGTTTGTCATAAACAAGATAATAAAGCAGTATTCAAATTATGAGGACTCAGGCATGCTCGAAAGTTGGTGGCTCTTTCCATGTTCTTTAAATCAGTTTTACCTTGGAAGTAGATTGAAAAGAGAGTTAATATTCATGCCACCAAAGGCTCCTTATCAAAGCACCCTCTCCTATTAAGTGGCTGTAAAGGAAATATATTTCCTCTAACTCTAGGTTATCATTGTAAAACCAGATGATTGTTGTAACAGTGCTGTTAATTTAAGGTTTAAAGGAATGGATATGAAAAACTAAGGGTGTTTCCTGTTTAACTCTCCAGGAAATAGTCATCGTCAACCGCATTCCCTTGACTCTTGATGGTTAGCAGATGCTCCCACAATACTGAGCCCAAGAAGCCTGGGCCTATGGGACATAAGTGTCTGAAGATATTTACTTGGGCATGATTTATATTCCATAAAACTCAGTCTAATCTAAAAGGAGTCTATTCAATTAATATTTGTGGATAGAAAGTGAATAATTTGACCACATATGCTACAAATCTCAGATACAATGTGTTAAGATAACATGCCCCAAATACGCATTGATGCATACACATAGGATGACACTTGATCTGATGAAAGAGGAAAATTCAACCCCCTTTGCTTGCTGCCTCTTTTCCAGTTTCCTGCCAGTTTCAATCTATGAAAGAGGCATACATTAAATGACATTGAAGATACTTTATTTTTCATCTTGAGATAAACCTACTGGTGCCTGAATATGCTAAGGTAAAGGGCATTATTATTTTTTATTAAAAATAAATGTTTTAATAAAATAATAATTATTAATAAAAATAAGTATTTAATAAATAATTTAATAAAATATTAAATATTTTAATAAATAATTTTATTTAATAAATTATTATTTAACAAAAATATTTTATTAAAATATTATTATTTTTTTAACTTCTTTGCAGGGAGTATGGACAGAGCTGGGGAACTACTTTAACTGCTCTGCCAGAAATTGCCTCCCTCCTTTGCTTTATTTTTTTTTCCTTCTGCTTTTTGGGGGTCACACCCTGCACAGGGGACCATATAGGATGCTGGGGGAATCGAACCTGGGTTTGCTGCATGCAAGGCAAGCGCCCAATGGCTGTGTTACCGCTCTGACCCCAACCTCCTTTTTACTTTCTAAGGGTGCTTTATTGTGGCAGTAGTTTGGGGAATGAAGACAAGCTTTGTGGGTCACATTTGCAGGATTTGTCTTATCTGGAAATTCCCAGATGATCAGGCTGCCTAGTGTGTAGTTGTGCTTTCAGAAAGGTGCACACATAGTCCTTTCAGAAAGGTGCATATTATAGTCACTATATAAACGTTATTATTATTTTTGAGGGGAGAAT
This sequence comes from Cryptotis parvus, assembly GCA_021461705.1. Classification (NCBI taxonomy): domain Eukaryota; kingdom Metazoa; phylum Chordata; class Mammalia; order Eulipotyphla; family Soricidae; genus Cryptotis; species Cryptotis parvus. Next base: position 68,228 of record JAJIBD010000418.1, read on the forward strand.
ACCCAGTGCTGCTTGAGGGCTTCTCTCACGGCAGTGCATGAAGGGATGATATTGTCAGTCCTCAGAGGCTGATGCAGGGCTCACAGCTAAACCCAGACCACACCCCCACCCCCCATGCAAAGCCTGAGCTCCCTTTGGACCTTCTCCCTGGATCTTTCAATTTGAATTTTATTAAGGAAACTTGATTTACAAGATTGTAAGTGTTTATGTGCTTTAGGATCAAAATGTTACCAAACCACCTGTATCACTTGTCTTCCCGTTGTTCATCGATTTGCTCGAGTGGGCACCAGTAACATCTCTATACGTCCTGTTGCAAGCAAGTGTACCCCAGGGGCATCTGCTTGCTCCAGGACCAGGAAAAGCCTCAAACAATTCCTTCAGGTCATGGGTATGAGGTCCATAATTGTTACTGGTTTTTTTTTTTTTTTTTTTTGCATATCAAGTAAAACACGGGTAGCTTGCCAGGCTCTGCCAGGTAGGTGGTATACTCTCAGTAGAAGGCTCTCTTCTCGAGCAAACCACACCAACTTAATTGCTGCTGAAATATTCTGAGTTTTGCTTAGGTGGAAGTATAAGTCGATACTGATTTGTCATTTCTTGCTCATCTAATAGCGCTTTATTTAGAAATTGGGGCACTTTCTCTGCTTATACTCAATCGTATTTTGTTTTTAGCAAGGATATTGTTTCTCATTCTGATTTTTGTTTGTTTTTTTGGGGCACACCCAGCGATGCTTAAGGGTTATTCTTGGCTGTGTACTCAGGAATTACACCTGGTAGTACTTTTGGGGACCATATGGAATTCCAGAGATTGAACCGGGTCAGCAGTGTGCAAGGCAAGGACCCTACCCACTGTACTATCTCTCAAGTGCTATCCATAATTTGTTTTAAAAACAAGTTCGGGGACCAGAGAGGTAACATGCTTAGCATGTAAGAGGACCAGATTCTGTCCCTAGCACCTGAATAATTCCAGAATGAGCTCTGGAATATCTTTGCCAAAAATAAAAATACGATTGAGTGTAGGCAGAGAAAGTGCCCCAATTTCTAAATAAAGTGCTATAGATTGGCAAGAAATGACCATCAGACAGTGCAGAAAGTACTCCTGAGCACCGCCTTCTGTGGCTCCCAAAATCAAAGGAAATAGACAAACAATAAACAAATCCAGAATAACAAAACTTGGAAAATTTGTGGCGTCTGCTTTAATCAGATGACTTTGACATGGAATTCTTTGTTCAAATTTAGTAGGTCATTTGAAACACTTATTTCAAAGGAAAAAATTATTATTTTTTTACCTCACTTTCCTTTGTTTTCTCTCAAACCCTGGTGCATTTTTTCTAATTTTACAATTTTAATTATAATAATAAAATTATAATAATAATAATAAAATAACTCTGCCAAGGCATCTAAAATCAGATGGGCTGGCCATGTAATGCGATTTGGTGACAACCGCTGGACTAGAGCTGTTACCGACTGGATCCCACGGGATATCAAAAGATCACGTGGCCGCCACCTACAAGATGGTCAGACTTCCTTGTTAAGACCCTGAAGGAACGGTTTGAGGCTCTTCATATTCCTGAAACAACCAGATGCCATTGGGCTACATTGGCACGTGATAGGGTCCAATGGAAATATTACTGGCGCCCCCTCGAGCAAATCGATGAATACCGGGATTCAAGTGATCAAGTGATCAATAAAATAACTCATTCTTCTCAAAATTTTCAAGTACAGTTGGATATGCAAAAGTTGTATGTTTAAAACTTGGTGAAGTCCAAAAAGTTTCAGGTTAGACCAAAGCACTGGCATATACGGACATACATGTGTATAAACATATATATAGTTATTTAAATTTCAGTATCTTTGTTTGGAAGCCATACCCAATGGTGCTCAGAATTTACTTCTGGTTCTGCTGAAGAATTACTCCTGGTAGTGTTTGGGAGACCATATGCAGTGCCAGAGATTAAACTCGGGTCGCCCTTGTGCAAGGCAAATGCCTTAATCTTTGTACTATCCTGACAGTTTCCAAGCAGTAACATTTTAAAAGTGATTGGTTATTCACTAAGCAATATTGAAATGCTCTCATAATTTTAAAATATTTGAAGCCTTTTTAACTACCATGCTGATTGCCAGTGTTAAAGGTGTTCTTGACTCTAATCACCTGGTTCAGTCACTTCAAATTTTTTATATTTCTCTGAATATAGCAATAACAGAACTTGTCTTCATGATTGAAATATCTCATTTAGTACCAAATTGAAACTAAGGTCCTTGTCTGTTCAAGCCATAATATCTTTTAGAGAGGAGGGAATTACATTTTCGCATTTACAAGCTTTTTTAACTGTTTCCTTAAATTAAAAGTTGGCATGCCATTAATATGAAGTAGAAATAGAAGTGCCAGGTATCACTTAATCATCAATACAAGAAGCTCATCTAATTGTGAGGGGAAACCCCATTAAATTGTGTGGTACCTTAGAGAAAAAATAAAGTTATCAGTAAATCCAAAGCATCCTTCAACACTCAGTCTTCAGAAATGATTATAAAATCTATCTTTTTAAAATTTAAAACTCACTTAATTCTCGTTGGGCATTTAGCTACAATCAGGTTGCTGTGTTAAAGAATGCTCCAGTATTTTTATGGCACATAGAAGCTTAAGTCAGTCCGACTGAGGCCCCCAGGGCTACCCAGGGAAGGTGATGGTCTAATTCCTGCCCGACCAACGCCCAGAGAGCCACTTTCATGCCTTATCAGGCGCTGCCACGCACCTGCTCCAGTCAGATCCCACCATGTCATGACTAGGCTTTACAGCGATGTTAACCTGCTGAAAATTTCAGGAACACTGGGTTTTGTTTTTGGCTGAAAACTCTGGTCCTTCTTGGCATTGGGACGGACAGCCTCCCCCCTACCTCCCTGTTCTTCTGGAAACCTCGGCAGTCACACCTACATAACACTGCTACTGCCATGGATGTTCATCTACTGGTCCTGTTCCAGAGACTCCTAAATAAGTATGGAAGAGATCAACTGGGGCGGAGGCGATAGCACAGCGGGTAGGGCATTTTCCTTGCTCACAGTAGACCCAGGTTCCATCCCTGGCATCCCATATGGTCCTCCGAGCTCTGTCAGGAGTAATTCCTGAGCCAAGATGCGGGAGTAACACCTGACTGTCGCTGGGTGTGTGACCGCCCCAAAAAAAAAAAAAAGAGATCAACTTCCTACAAAGCTTCCGAATACCCAGTCCCGGGGCCCAGCCTAGACTTCTGGGAAATCTTGGGAAGGGGGCAGGTCAAGCTTGCAGCCTACCAAAGCCCGGCAGCTGCTGCTGTGTCCCGGCCAGACTGCCCAGTTAAACATTCTGGTTGTTTTTGAGCAACATTTTCAAACATCAAAATACTAACATCCCAGTAGGAGTACACCAGATCAGATGGGAATGTAGTGTATAAGCCAGCTAAACTTGACTAACAAAAGCATTAACACAGACGACATGTAACAATAAATCCTCAGACAGGGACTTAAAGTCCCCATGGTGAGATACAAAAATTTGTATACATTTTTATTTTACTGAAATATTTTTTGATCATTCTATTAGATATTTGGTGGTACGAAGCAATATAAAATAAGTTATTGTGGACCTACTAGGGGAGCAGACTTGAGGAAAGTTGGAAAAATGGAGACAATGGGGGGGAAGGTTAGTCACAGTGATGGTGGGATTGGTGTTGGAATAATGAGTTGTTATAACAAATCATCATAACAAACTCTGTAAACCACAGTGTTTATTTTTTAAATTGATATTTAAATATACCACCATGAGATACACATTTACAAAGCTGTTCATGTTTGGGGGTTTCGGTCACACAGTGTTCCAGCACCAATGCCTCCACTAGTGCCCGCTTCCCACCACCAATGTTCCCGATTCCCTCTCCCTCCCATAGCCTGCCTCTATGGCAGGTTCACATCTCTTTCCTCTCTTTCTCCCTATCTCTCTCTCTCTTTCTCTCTTCCTTCTCTTACATATTGTGGATTATAATAAATATACTTAGAGGTTGTCATGTGTATCTTTTTACCTGTATTTGATGCTCAGTTCTAGGTTGGTATTAACCCTTTTGGCAATTATTAGCACATTGTTCCCTTCTGTGTCTTACCTAACCTCTGATTCCCACATGTTTGTGGTAATTTCCACTTTTGATAAGACCTCCTGATCCACGTTTCACCTGACCTTGGATTTTGGTATCATAATGTGTGTGTATGTATACACACACACACACCTATGTCATGCAAATAAATGCAGTCATTCTATATCTGTCTTTTTCCTTCTGACTAATTTTACTCAACATGATCCTCTCCATGTTCCACACATTTATAGGCAATTTTCATAACTTCATTTTTCCTAACAGCTTTATAGTATTCCATTGTGTAGATGCACCAAAGTTTCTTTATCCAGTCATCAGTTCTTGGGCATACTGGTTGTTTCCAGATTCTGGCTATTGTGAATAGTGCTGCTATGAAAATAAAAGTGCAGATGGTGTTTCTGCTGTGTGTTTTGGCTTCCCAGGGTATATCCCCAGGAGTGATATGGCTGGGTCAAATGGGAGCTCAATTTCTAGTCTTTGGAGGAATGTCCATATTGTTTTCCAGAAAGGCTGTATCAGTCAACATTCCCACCAACAATGGATGACAGTTTCCTTTTCCCCACATCCACGCCAGCACTTGTTGTTCTTACCCTTTTGGATATGCTCCAGTCTCTGTGGTGTGAGGTGATATCTTATTGTCTTGATTTGCATCTCTCTGACGATTGGTGATGATGAGCATTTTTTCATATGCTTTTTGGCCATTTGAATTTCTTCCTTGTCGAAATTTCTGTTCATTTCTTCTCCCCGTTTTTGATTGGGTTGGCTGTTTTCTTCTTGTAAAGTTCTACCAGTGCCTGATATATCCTGGATATTAACCCCTTATCAGATGGGTATTGGGTGAATATTCTTTCCCATTCTGTGGACTGTCTTTGTATCTTGGTCACTGTTTCTTTTGAGGTGCAGAGGCTTTTTAGTTTCATATAGTCCCATATGTTTATCTTTGCTTCTAGTTGCTTCATTAGAAACCACAGTGTTTAAATAAAGTGGAAATCTCTCTCTCTCTCTCTCTCTCTCTCTCACACACACACACACACATACACACACAACTAAAGTCAGCCTACCAAACTTAAGTCAGTTTGCTTTGTTTTTTTTTTTAAGAGTCGTATCTTTTTTTATTATACCACCGTGAGATATACAATTACAAAGATGTTCATGTTTGGGTTTTGGTCATACAATGTTCCAGCACCCTTCCCACCACCAATGCCCCCAATTACCTCCCCCTCTCCTAGCCTGCCTCGATGGCAGGTTCTTTATCTCTCCTCTCTCTCTCTCTTCCTTCTCTTACACACTGTGGATTACAATACATACATTTAGAGGTTATCATGTGTATCTTTTTGCATGTATTGATGCTCAGTTCTAGGCTGGTATTATCACTTTTGACAATTATTAGCACACTGTTCCCTTTTCTGTCTTACCTAACCTTTGACTCCCACACATTTGTGGTAGATTTCACCTTTGACAAGAACTCCTGATCCATGTTTTGTCTGACCTTGGATATTGGTATCATACTCTCTCTATCTATATCTATATCTATATCTATATCTATATCTATATCTATATCTATATCTATATCTATATCTATATCTGTATCTGTATCTGTATCTGTATCTGTATCTATATCTATATCTATATCTATATCTATATATCACTGTATCACTGTCTTCCTGTATATCATCAATTTGCTCAAGTGGGCACCAGTAACATCTCAATATGTCCTGTCACATGCGAGATAGCCCAAGGCTATCATCTAGCTCCAGGAACATAAAGAGCCTCAAACCATTCTATCAGGTTATGGGAATGAGGTCTATAATTGTTACTGGTATTTGGCATGTCAAATACAACACGGGTAGCTTGCCAGGCTCTGCCATGCAGGTGGGATACTCTAGTAGTCACCTCAAAACTTGAGCCATTATTGATGAACTGGCGTGGCCACTTGCGAGCCGGGCTGTGATCAGCTCTTCTGCTGGGTGGAGCTCTGAGGAGAGGGGAGTCCAGATGTGTAAAATGGCAGCCCTCATGGTGTGGGGGTTCCTCTGGCTTCTTGCAAGGCTCTGCTGGGGTGGCGGGCCAGGGCTAGAACCCGCCATGCCTCCCGGACATCTCGTGATCAGCAGGGCACAGGGAGAGCAAGCAGCATACACACACACACACACACACACACACACACACATACATATATGTATATATATTTATATCATGGAAATAAATGCAGTCATTCTATATCTGTCTTTTTTCCATCTGGCTAATTTCACTCAACATGATCCTCTCCATGTACATCCATTTATAGGCAAATTTCATCCTTTTTCCTGACAGCTGCATAGTATTCCATTGTGTAGATGTACCAAAGTTTCCTTATCCAGTCACCATTTTTCAGGCATTCTGATTGTTTCCATATGCTGGCTATTGTGAATAGTGCTGCTATGAAAATAAAAGTGCAGATGGTGTTGCTGGGTATATTCTCAAGCTGGGTTGAATGGGAGCTCAAAGTCTAGTCTTTGGAGGAATATCCATGTTGTTTTCCAGAAAGGCTGTACCAGTCAACATTCCCACCAACAATGGATGAGAGTCCCTTTCTCCCTACATCCACGCCAGCACTTGTTGTTCTTGCTCTTTTGGATATGTGCCAGTCCCTGTGGTGTAAGATGATATCTCATTGTTGTTTTGATTTGCAGCTCTCTGATGATTAGTATTGATAAGCATTTTTTTTCATATGCCTTTTGGCCATTCAAAATTCTTCTTTTTGGAACTTTCTTCTCCCCATCTTTTGATGGAGTTGGCTGTTTTCTTCTTGTAAAGTTATACCAGTGCCTTATATATCCTTGATATTAACCCCTTATCAGATGGGTATTGGGAGAATATTCTTTCCCATTCTGTGGACTGTCTTTGCATCTTGATCACTGTTTCTTTTGAGGTGCAGAAGCTTTTTAGTTTCATGTTGTCCCATACGTTTATCTTTGCTTTTAATTGCTTTGTTAGTGGTGTTTCATCTTTGAAGATGACTTTAGCTTCAATGTTGTGGAGGGTTTTTCCTATATTTTCTTTGATGTACTTTATGGATTCAGGTCTGATATTGAGATCTTTAACCCATTTTGGTCTGAATTTTGTGCATGGTGTTAGAAAGATGTCCAAATTCACTTTTTTACATGTAGCTGCCCAGTTTTCCCAGTACCACTTTTTGAAGAGGCTTTCCCTTGCTCCAACGGAGTCTTTGCACCTTTATCAAAGATTAGATGATCATGTGTTTGAGGATGGGTGCTAGGAGACTCAACTGTATTCCATAGGTTCACAGGTCTGTTTTTATTCCATTTAGACCATTGGCGTTGAGAGAGATTATTGTCATGGGATTTTGTGCCATCTTTCTGAATAGGTTGGTTGTTCTTTTGGGTTATGTCTTGTCTTATAGTAGATCTTTTAGTCCTTCTTTTTAAGGTTGGTTTTGATTTTACAAAGTTCCTAAGCTGTTGTTTATCCAAGAAGTTGTATATCTGTCCTTCAAATCTGAGTGAGAGTTTAGCCGGATAAAGAATTCTTGCTGAGGCATTCATTTCATTAAGTTTTTTTCACTATATCCCACCACTGCCTTCGGGCTTGGAGGGTGTCTTCTGAGAAGTCTGCTGAAAGTCGAATGGATGCTCCTTTGTATACAATTTCCTTCTTTGATCTAGCTGCCTGAAGAATTATGTCTCTGTCTATGGCATCCATTACTTTGACTAGAATGTGTCTTGGGGTCTTTCTATTGGGGTCTCTTCTTTGCTGAGTGCGCTCGGGCTTCTTGGATCTGGATGCCTTCGTCCTTTAACTCGGGAACTTTTCAGCCAGGATGTTTTTAACTGTTTTAATTTCCTTGGGGTTACTTTCTTGTCCCTCTGGGACTCCTATGATTCTTATGTTGTTCCGCCTGGCTTCATCCCATTGTTCTCTGTTTCGTTGCTGATCCATTATCCGGTCTTTTTCCATCTTATGTAGATCTCTGAGTGCTTTCTGCAGCTCATCTTCAGTCTCACTGATTCTCTCTTCCGCTGCTGTCATCCTACTATTCAGAGCCCCGATTGTGTTTTTTCATTTCGTCTACTGAGTTTTTAAGCGATGATATTTCTATTTGCATGGTTCTCATTTCTGCTCTCATTTCCTCCCGTAGTTTATTGACAGCCCTTTCAACTGCTTCGTTTATGTTCTCCTGTATTTTATTGGACATCTGCTCAATTTTTCCGTTGAGCTCCTTAAACATCCTACCAATTTCTTCTCTGATTTCCACTGTCAGAGAGATCATGCACATCTGTATTCTTTTTTTGAGTCTTCAGGGTCCGATTCCTTCATCTGTTCTACGAGCTGGGGATCTGCGTTGTTTCCCCATGGTGTTGTGGTGTTCAAGGATAGATTCCTCTGGTGTACTGTTTCTTTTTCTTGAGGGTATTACCTTCCCTTGGTGTTGAAATTCCTAGTTTTTTCTATTAATAAGCGGCCGCGTTAGCGCGCCTGCCTGGCCAGCCGCACACCCCAGGGAGGTAGGGTACCTGAGATGGAGTCAGGCCGGTGTGAGAGTTCAAGATGACCGTTTACTTCCTGTTCCGCTCGGACTTCTGGGGGTTGTAGTTCCACCTTCTGCCGAGACCTGGGGCTCTACCACGGCCCCAGGCCGCCCCCGACCAGCCGCACACCCCAGGGAGGTAGAAGTCAGTTAGCTTTGAACCAAAATTAGACAGTACTTAGTTTGAGGAAATGCAAAGACAAAATGGACATCTAACTTTCATTTATCCTTAATATATAAAGATAAATCAAGAACATTAACTTCCTTTAAGATGCTTTCAGGCTTGGTAAAAATACATTTTAGGAAAAAAATGACTTTTTTTGAAGAAAAGAATGTCAGAAGATATAATTGATTAATAATCGTGAAGTTTATATATTCAGATCCAAGGTTTATTGAGAGAATCTTTAAACAAAATTCTTTTCTGTGTTACATGGAAAGCCCAGAAGATAGTCATAAATCTCTGTTTCTTCCTCAATTTGGCCAGTTACGCTTGTGGCCAAGAGTCATCCCCAGGTCACTCCACCTCTCTGAGGAGTAGAAAGATCATGCATTTTCTATTTACCTCCATCTTGAAGATCAAATAAAATATAATCTTAAGTATAAAATCATAAACTAATACTCTGTCCAAAAGAAACACCCTTTCCTGTATACTTTGAGGATAAAGTATAAATGCAACATTCTTAAATTCTGTCTTTGGTTTGCATGAGTCCCATTTTTATTTTTACATTAATTTATTTCACATTAATTTATTTTTTATTGATGTATAGAGGTTTTATAAGAGTTTTGATATTTTTAACTAAAATTATTTTTCTGGTTAACACACTGAATTTGGGTGATGTTTAGGTATTACTCCTGGCTCTACACTTAGAAATTATTCCTGGCTCGAGGAGCCAGAGATCAAATGAGATGCCAAAGACCAAACTTGTGTTGGGCGTGTGCAAGGCACCTTCTCCATCGCCGCTATACTGAATTTGATACCACTTTGCTGATATCTTTCTTTTTTTTTTTTTATTTTATTTTATTTTATTTTTTTTTAATTCCCCCCAAATATTATTACACCATTTTAGACATACAATTGAAAGATGCTCATGTAGAGTTTTGGTTCTACAGTGTTCCAACACCCATCCCTCCACCCAAACCCATCTTCCATCACCAATGTCCCCACCTCCCTCCCCCTCCCACACTTCCAACTACTTGGCAGGTTCTGTATGTCATTTCTCTCTTCTTTATCTCTCTCTCCCACCAAACTGTCCTGCTCTTCGTGGAATGCAGTGCATTAAAAGACATTACTGTTTCCAGTATTTTAATGGACCACACAGCCCGGCGTGCAGCCGCGGGACCTGGGCTCAAACTGGTTTTGCTCTGTTAATCTGGTCGTGAGGCAGTTTCCCAGCATCCAGACAGCGAAAATGGTGGCTAGTGTGATGGGCGAAGTCTCATCCGGCTGCTTCGGGACCCCTCAGAGGTGACGGGCCCACTCCCAAAACCCGTCTGCCCTCCTGGGGGTTCCCTATTCAGCTGGGCCCGGGCGAGCCGAGTTCCAGCCTCCCCAGCCGCTTGTAAAGCCTCTTTCATGTTATGGCCGATGGCCCCAGGCAGCTCCTGGGCGGGGCCACCAGGCTCGACAAAATGGAGAGGGGAATGGCCGAACCCTGACCCATCTGGCGAATTTCCAGTGATTCCGCTTCTGGGAGCCGCCTACCTGGGCTCGAACTGGTTTTGCTCTGTTAATCTGGTGGTGAGGCAGTTTCCCAGCATCCAGACAGCGAAAATGGTGGCTAGTGTGATGGGCGAGTCTCATCCGGCTGCTTCCAGTACCCCCCAGAGGTGACGGTCCCACTCCCAAAACCCGTCTGCCCTCCTGGGGTCCCCTATTCAGCTGGGCCCGGGCGAGCCGAGTTCCAGCCTCCCCAGTCACTTGTGAGCCTCTGCTGATATCTTTCCTCACAGTCCACTGATCCTTTTAACACTTCTCCACAATACCTCATCTGCTTGATAACTTGACCTCTGTGGTCAGAGTCTGCTTTCCTTGGACATTTGATCATAGCATTTTTCTTTACATACCATTATTTGTGAGACAATGTGGCTATGTCTTTCCCCTTTGGACTTATTTCAATTAGTATGATCCATGCCAGATCGATCCAATTGTAAACCAAAGGCAAATTTAATATTTTCTTGTGTAGCTAATCTGGATTTTTATTGCGTATATGCACCACAACTTCTTTATCTACTCGTCTGTGGTTCAGCATGTGGGTTATCAGCATGTGGGTTATTTCCAGATCTTGGTTATTATAGATAGTGCTGCAATAAATGGGTGCTTTTGTTTGCAGACCGCTCTCACGCTGTGAGGATGTCTCATGCCATTTTGGTTTGCATTTCCCTGATAATCAGTGATGATGAACATTTATTTTCCATATGTTTCTTTTTTATATGTTTATTTATTTATTATTATTATTATTTTTTTTTTAATTTTTTATTTTTACAATTACAAAGATATACAATTAAAAAGTTCATATTTGGGTTTTGGTCATACAGTGTACCAGCACCCATCCCTCCACCAGTGCCCATCTCCCACCACCAACGTCCCCGGTTCCCTCCCCCACCCCCAGCCCTGCTCCATGGCAGGTTCTTTATTTCTTTCTGTTTCTCTCTCTTTCTCTTTTCCTTCCCTTCCAGACTATGGATTACAGAACATACATTAAAGGGTTGTCATGTGTATCTTTTTGCCTCTATTTAATGCTCAGTTCTAGGGTTGGCATTAGTACCCTCGACAATTGTTAGCACACTGTTCCATTTTCTGTTTTACCTAGCCTCTGACTCCCACATGTTTGTGATAATTTCCATCTTTGACAAGACCTCCTGATATATGTTTCACTTGACCTTGGATATTGGTATCTTAATATGTACATATATATTTATGTTATGCAGATAAATGCAGTCATTCTGTGACTGTCTCTCTCTCCTTCTGGCTAATTTCGCTCAACATAATCTTCTCCACGTCCATCCATTTATAGGCAAATTTTATAACTTCATTTTTCCTAATAGCTGCATAGTATTCCATTGTGTAGATGTACCAAAACTTCTTTATCCAGTCATCGATTTTCGGGCACTCTGGTTGCTTCCAGATTCTGGCTATTGTGAATAATGCTGCTATGAACATAAAAGTAGGGATGGTGTTTCCGCTGCGTATTTTTTGGTTTCCCAGAGTAGAATCCCAGGAGTGGTATGGCTGGGTCAAATGGGAGTTCAATTTCTAGTCTTTGGAGGAATGTCCATATTGTTTTCCAGAAAGGCATTCCCACCAACAATGGATGAGTGTCCCCTTTTCCCCCACATCCACGCCAGGACTTGTTGTTCTTGCTCTTTCCGAATATGTGCCAGTCTCTGTGGTGTAAAGTGGTATCTCATTGTTGTTTTGATTTGCATCTCTCTGATGATTAGTGAAGGTGAACATTTTTTCATATGTTTTTTTTGCCATTCGAATTTCTTCCTTGCTGAAGTTTCTGTTCATTTCTTCTCCCCATTTTTTGATGGGGTTGTTTGTTTTCTTCTTGTAAAGTTCTACCAGTGCCTGATATATCCTGGATATTAACCCCTTATCAGATGGGTATTGGGTGAATATTCTTTCCCATTCTGTGGACTGCTTTTGTATCTTAGTCACTGTTTCTTTTGAGGAGCAGAAGCTTTTTTAGTCTCATGTAGTCCCATATGTTTATCTTTTCTTCTAGTTGCTTTGTTAGTGATGTTTCACCTTTGAAGATGCCTTTAGCTTCAATGTCGTGGAGGGTTTTTTCTATATTTTCTTCAATATACTTTATGGATTCAAGTCTGATATTCAGATCTCTAATCCATTTTGATCTGATTTTTTGTGCACGGTGTTAGACACAGGTACAAATTCATTTTTTTACATGTCACTGCCCAGTTTTCCCAACACCACTTGTTGAAGAGGCTTTCCTTACTCCATTTTAGACTCATTGCACCTTTATCAAAGATTAAATGATCATGTGTTTGAGGTTGGTTGGTGTCAGAATACTCAATTCTATTCCATAGGTCCACAGGTCTGTTTTTATTCCAATGCCATGCTGTTTTAATTACTACTGTCTTGTAGTACAGTTTGAAGTTGGGAAAGATGATGCCTCCCATCATCTTTTTCCCGAGGATTGCTTTAGCTATCCTTGAGGGTTTATTGTTCCATACAAATTTCAGGAGTATTTGGTCAATTTCTTTGAATAATGTCATGGGTATCCTTATAGGGACTACATTGAATCTGTACAGAGCTCTAGGGAGTATTACCATTTTGACAATGTTGATTCTCCCCATCCATGAGCAGGGAATATGTTTCCATTTCCTTGTGTCCTCTTTTATCTCTTGGAGCAGTGTCTTGTAGTTTTCTTTGTACAGGTCCTTTACACACTTGGGTAGGTTGATTCCTAGGTATTTGATTTTCTGTGGCACAATTGTGAATGGAATTGTTTCCTTAATATCCCTTTCTTCTCTTTCGTTATTTGTATATAGGAAAGCCACCGACTTTTGGGTATTGATTTTGTATCCTGCCACTCTACTATATGCATCTATTGTTTCTAGGAGTTTTTGTGTAGAGAGTTTAGGGTTGTGTAGGTATAATATCATGTCATCTGCAAATAATAATAGCTTGACTTCTTCCTTGCCTATCTGGATGCCCTTGATGTCCTTTTCTTCTCTGATTGCTATGGCAAGTACTTCCAGTACTATATTGAATAAAAGAGGTGAGAGTGGGCAACCTTGTCTTGTCCCTGATCTCAGGGGGAAGGCTTTCAACTTTTCCCCATTTAGAATGATGCTCGCTGTGGGCTTTTGGTAGATGTCTGTAACTATCTTGAGGAAAGTCCCTTCAATTCCCATATTCTGGAGGGTTTTAATCATGAACGGGTGCTGGATCTTATCAAATGCTTTCTCTGCGTCTATTGATAGGATCATATGGTTTTTATTTTTTCTTTTATTGATATGATGTATTATGTTGATTTACTTGCGAATGTTGAACCATCCTTGCATTCCCGGGATGAATCCTACTTGGTCATGATGTATAATCTTCTTGATGAGTCTTTGGATTCTGTTTGCTAGTATTTTGTTGAAGATCTTAGCATCCGTGTTCATCAGGGATATTGGTCTGTAGTTTTCTTTCTTTGTGTTGTCTCTCCCTGCTTTTGGTATCAGGGGTGATATGTGCCTCATAGAAGCTGTTTGGGAGTGTTTCTGTTTCTTCTATTTCTTGGAAGAGCTTGAAAAGGACTGGCAGTAGGTCCTCCTTAACAGTTTGGTAGAGTTCACTAGTGAATCCATCTGGACCTGGGCTTTTGTGTTTGGGCAGACTTTTAATTACTGTTTCTATTTCCTCAATGGTGATAGGCTTATTCAGGTATTGGAGGTCTTCTTGTTTCAGCCGTGGGAGGTTATAGGACATCAAGAATTTATCCATTTCAATATTTTTTATTTTATTGAGGTATGCTTTGTGGCTCAGCATGTGGTCTATCTTGGAGAATGTTCCATGTGCACTAGAGAAAAATGTGTATTCAGCTTTTTTGGCATGAAAAGCCCTGTATATATCCACTAGCTCTCTTTCTTTCGTTTCTTCCTTGATGGCCAATATTTCCTTGGTGAGTTTCAGTCTTGTTGATCTATCCATCGTTGATAGAGCAGTGTTGAAGTCTCCAACTATTATTGTGCTACTGTTAATGTCTTCTTTGAGGTCTCTTAGCAGTTGTTTTATGTATTTTGCTGGCCCCTCGTTGGGTGCATATATGTTTAGTAGTGTAATTTCTTCCTGTGTACATACCCCTTAAGTAATAAGAAATGGCCTTCGTTGTCCCTTCTAACCTTTTTCAGCCTGAAGTCTATATTATCTAATACTAATATGGCCACACCAGCCTTTTTGAGGAGTTGTTTGCATGGAGAATGGTCTTCCAACCTTTGACTTTGAGTCTGTGTTTGTTCTGCTTATTCAGATGCGTTTCTTGTAGACAGCAGAATGTTGGGTTCAATTTTTTAATCCATTTTGTTACTCTGTGTCTCTTAATTGGTGCATTTAGACCATTGACAGTGAGAGAGATTATTGTCATCGGATTTTGTGTCATCTTTCTGTTTGAGCTTGTTGTGCTTATGGGTTTGGTCGTATTACAGTAGACCCTTCAGACCTTCTTTTAAGGTTGGTTTTGAGTCCATGAAGTTCCTGAGTTGTTGCTTATCCATGAAGTTGTGTATCTTTTTCTTCATATCTGAATGTGAGTCTGGCCGGGTAAAGAATTCTTGGTGAGGCCTGCAGTTCATTGAGTCTTTTCACAATATCCCACCATTGTTTTAGGGCTCGGAATGTTTCATCAGAGAAGTCTGCTGTAAATCTTAGAGATGTTCCTTTGTATGTGATTTCCTTCTTTGATCTTGCTGCTTTCAGTATTCTATCTCTATCTATAGTTATTGTCATTTTTATTAAGATGTGTCTTGGAGTATTCTTGTTGGGGTTTCTTTTAGCTGGTATCCTACGGGCCTCCTGGATCTTGAGGCAAGCGTTCTTTAGTTCCGGGAACTTCTCAGCAATTATGGCTTTGACAGTTTCTTCTTCATCAGGGTTTTCTTCTTGGCCTTCTGGGACCCCAATGATCCGTATGTTGTTTCTTCTGGCTTCATCCTGATTATCTCTTGTTGTCTGTTCAGTAATTGTGAGTCTTTTTTTCTATCTTCTGGTGTTGTGTAGCGAATCTTTGGAACTCATTCTCGAGATCACTAATTCTTTCTTCAGTAGCTATTATTCTGCTATGCTGGCTTTCCATTGTGATTTTCATTTCATTTACCTCATTTTTAATAACTGTCATTTCCATTTTCATTTTCCTCATTTCTTCTATCATGTCCTCTTGTATTTTATTGAGTTTGCATTCCATTGCTTCTTTGAATTCCTTATGAATTCTTAACATTTCTTTCCGAAATTCCTTATCAGAGAGGTTATGCAACTCATTGGTATTGCTTGGCTCATCTGGACTAGTAATTTCACTCACAGAGCTTGATGGAATTTTGCGTTGCTTTACCATTATGACTATTGCAGGTTGCAAATATGGGGTCTTGGGGGACTAGATAGTACAGTTATTAGGTGTCTGGTCTGTTTGCAGAGTTTGGGTGGGTAGCAAGGATGTAGGAACCAAGGTTCACTGGTACCTCATGCAACATAGGTAGTAAGAGGGTCGCCCGGATGTGCTAGCATCCGCGTGGTTTTTTAGTTTTGGGATGTTCCCGGAAGCGCCAGGGCCCAAAGGGTCCGTGGTGAAACCAAGGCAGTTTGCCTTGGTTCCCGTTGATGGAGTTTCTGCTCTTATCTGGGGCAACTTGGGTCCGCTGGAGACGCAGGGGTCACACACACACACCTGTGGGGGAGACTCCATATGTTTCTTGACCATCTGTATGTCTTTGGAGAAGGCTGTTCAGCTTTTTTCCCTCTTAATTTTTTTTTATTTTGTTTTGTGCTTTCTCTATGTCCTCGACAACAGCAAAGGTATGCCGTGCATATATCTTCTCCCATTTAGTAGTTTCTTTTTATAGTGCTTTTTTTAACTGATGTGATCCCAGGTGTTCATTTTTGTTTTTCTTGCAAGTGGAGTCAAATTGTACTAGTCACCATTGAAGTCACTATACTTTTAGTGCTTTGCGTGTTTTCTTTGATTAACCCTATTTTCTTCAATTCAATTTTAGAAAATTTCCCCATGCCTAAAGACAGACTGCTGACGCAGGAGCTCATTCTGTAGGAGACTGAAAATGTTTGATGAAGTTTGCTCAGATCATAGTTCTCAAACCCTCTGGTCTCAAGGTTGCTAAGTGCTCTAAAAAGTTATTGAGGACCCTAAAGAGCTTTTGTTTGAGTTATGTCTCTCCATATTTGCTACTTTAGAAATTTGATAATTTTAAAACTGAAAAGTTGATAAAGTATCAAGTTATTAAGTTATTGCAAAGGAAAAGCAATAAATGTATTCATGTCAACATAAATCAGTATTTTGGTGAAACTATATTTTAAATATTACTTGATCATTTGAATCCCATTATTCATTGATTTTTCGAGCGGGCACCAGTAACATTTCCATTGGACCCTATCACGTGCCAATGTAGCCCAATGGCTTCTGGTTGATTCAGGAATATGAAGAGCCTCAAACCGTTCCTTCAGGGTCTTGACAAACAAGTCTGACCATCTTGTACGTGGGCGGCCACGTGATTTTTGACATCCCGTGGGATCCAGTCGGCAATGGCTCTAGTTCAGCAGTTGTCTGCAAATCGCTTTACATGTCCAGCCCATCTGATTTTCAATGCTTTGGCAAACGAGACAGCATCCCTGATTCTGGAATAGTGACGGAGGTCAGAACTCTGGATTCCTTCTATCACTTGAGTGAGGTGTGATATTCCAAGCATAGCTCTTTCAATTCCTCTCTGGGAGACCCGAATAGCATTCTCATCCTGCTTTCGTAGGGCCCAGGTCTCTGAGGCATATGTTAATGCAGGGAGAACGGTGGAGTCAAAGAGATGTGCCCGGAGCCGGAGGTCCTTTGTCTTTTTAGCTATTTCTTGGATTCCTTTGAAGGCATTCCATTCTGCTCTCTTCCTCCTGCGCAGCTCAGGTTTTAGGTCGTTCATCATGTTGATTTCTCAACCTAGGTACATATAACTGCTGCATTCAGAGATGTTTGTTCCATTGAGAGTGAATGGGGCCTCTGGAACTAGTTCATTTTTTATAAACATAGTTTTCTTTTGATTCAGCTGTAGACCTTTCTTTCCACATTCTCAGTCGAAGTCAGCCAGCATTTGTGCTGCTTGGCTAATGTTTGGTGTTATTAGAATGATGTCATCAGCGATGCGGAGGTGGTGTAGTTGCCGACCATCTATCTTCACTCCCATTCCTTCCCATTCTAATTGTCGCATAATGTTCTCGAGGGTGGCCCTAAAGAGTTTTGGTGAAATGATATCACCCTGTCGAACCCCTCTTTTGACATCATTGATCACTTCCTTGTAGAATGGTGTTTGCACCATTGGTGTATTACGGATACTGGTGGTGAATCTGTAATAGAGCTCAATACATGGAATTGGGGAAATTTCATGAGGTGTTGCATGTGTGGCTGCAGTGCCTGGCTGCATTTGCAGGTGGCAGACAGGAGACAGGCTTGTCCACACCCAGGGCTCTGCCCGTGGGCCCTGGATGGTTGATGGTCTGACATAGAAAAATACTGGGTGCCCTGGGATGAACCCAGAGCCACGGCAGAGCCTGGCCAGCTACCCATAGTGTATTCAATATACCCAAAGCAGTACCAATAATGGACTTCATTCCCAATAAATGGAGACCTTACTGGTGCACAATTGAGCAGAGTGATGAACAAGAGGGAAGACAAGTGACAAGTGTATAGGGAAACGGACGTTGAAATTTGGAGGCCATCATCAGGAACTTTTCCATGTGTTTCTCTTCTGAGTAGAGTTAGCAGAGCTTCTCCATTTGGGCTTGCATCGTTCAGAGTCTTTTTTTTGGAGAGGGGCATCACACCTGACAATGCTCAGGGGTTACTCCTGGCTTTGCACTCAAGAATTACTTCTGGAGGTGCTCGAGGAACCATATGGGATACCGAGGACCCAATCCAGGTGGGCCATGTGCAAGGCAAACACCCCCCCCGCTGTGCTACATCACTCACTCTGCCGATCATTCAGAGTCTGACCAGGACTCACTTTCTCAGGGACCACGCAGTCTTCACACTGCTGGGGTTGGCAAAAAGGAACGCAGATACAAAACCTTTTTTTTTTTTTCTGATTGCACCTCAGCTTTTTCACTTCTTGAAACTCCTTGCCAAGGAGTTTCCCTTCCGACTACCAATTTTAATTTCAATAGCTTTAAGCATATTGTTTTATTTAACATTCATGGAAATGCCTGAAGAAGTCTAAAATGTAATCAATCCCAGTTTTCTGACATTCAGTAATTCAAGTTCTGATAGAAAGGGACCATTCTCCCAGGTCATACAAATTTGTAAATGCTGAAGCTTTCCTGCTACCTACGTATGGGTAAACCACTTTGTTGTATTTCTTGTAGATTTATTACATAGCACTAATTTGGTGAATTCAAAGAATACTTTTTTGAAATCAGAGAGATAGTTCAGGTACTTTGATCCTTGGTATCACATATAGTCCCCCAAACTCTGCCAGGAGTGGCCCCTGAGTACAGACACAGGAATAAGCCGTGAGCACTGGCATGGTTATCACCTACGCCCAGCCAAATAAAGAGTGTCTTGCAGAGTAAAGTTTAGTTTTGAAATTTTTTCTTCAGTGGAGCTTCTAAGATCCATTCGGGTCTGTTTGGTCTTTGGTAATCGCTATCTGTGACACATCCCAGTGCTATTTGTAACACTTGGTGTTAATTAAATATCTGTAGCATATTTTAGATCTAAACTACTGATGATAAAATATAATGATCTAATTCTTATGAGATAATCCAAGTCCAAAGATTTTTTAAACGAAGAGTTACATTCCCATTCTTGGAGGAAAAATAATTAAAATCTATCTTTAAAAAGATCCTCCCTTTCCCAAATCCTTGATTCGACGTTCTGTTGTTAGCACATGACCCCAGCATCCACGGCTTTCATCAACAACACTTACACTGAAATACCCTGGAGAGGACGTAATAACGGAAACAGAAGGCGGCAGGAAATTCTCCGTCATTTTCAGTGATAGCGTTTGTCAGAGGTGGAAATTAGATGATAGTCATTGAATGCCTTTATCACTTGCTGTTAAGCTCCAGGGAGCAAGATAAAAGTCCTGTGAAGACAGTAGAGAGGATAAGCAGGCGGCAAGAAACACACCGAGGTATACCGCTGGAGACGTGTTTCATGGCTGTGTGAGCCCATTATCAGGATGGAGAGAAGAGCAACACCCCACTGGAGTATCAGAGAAGCCTGGGATTCCTTTCTGTTGGAGTGCTCTGTCCCATGCAAATCTACTTACTACCACCAGTGAACCTCCAGTACCTCTAGGGCAAGACCAAGACCCTTAGAAGAATAGATACATGTAAAAGTAAATTGAAAACTTCAGGCCTTGCTTCAGTGACTTACATCTAATATCTGTCTACTTGTAGGAAACTGTCAGTTTCTCTATTTATGCCTCTGGTCTGCTGAGCGTTCTGGTTAAAAACAACCCCTTCAGGTTAGAGAGATGGTTTAAGTGCGTAGGTACTTGCCTTGCACGTAGCTGATCTGGATTTGAACAATCGAACACCATCTGGTCTCCCAACCCCTGCTAGGAGTAACCACTGACTACAACAGGGTAAGGTCAAAAAAATCAAACAAAAAAGACCTCCCTATACTTGCCCTTTCTGAGTCTACCTTGGCATTCAGATCTAAAATTTCTTTTAATGTTCTTCCTCCATAGCCTTGTTTTAGAACCAGTCATTGATTCTACCATCGTGTCTTCTATATAGTCATCTTCATTACCTGCATCCTATAAATCAATACTGTTTTAACACTTCTGGCCTGTTTTCAAAGACTTACAGCTTCTTGAGAATCAGTACTATAGCTGAGGAGACAATTCTCTACCAGTATCATCTGCACATCTCATAAGCAAATATACTAACTTTATTACATCTAACTATAAAACAGAAGCCATGTTTGTTAACTAGAAAGTTATGTTTTAAATTTAAAGTATGTTACTATATAATTGCAACAAACAAAAATTTTTGTTCAGTTCTTGGACCACACCCATTGGTGCTCAGGGCTTACTCCTGGCTCTGCCTTCAGGGATCACTCATTCAGGCTTAGAGGACTATCTGTGGATAACTGACTATGTAATGAAACTTTACTGATAGATTGATTGATTTGGGGTTAAACCAAGTTCATATGGGCTACTCCCAGTTCTGGTCTACTGAACCCTACTGTTGCTTGGGGGACCATGTGCTAGGAAGTATCAAGCCCCGCCTCCTACTTGCAAAGCTTGCATTCCAGTCCAGTTGAGACTGACCCCAGTTTCGTTCTTTGAGAAGCCCTCATACTGTTTTCTATAGTGGCAGAACTAATGGGCATTAGTTTATATTAGAATGTGAATTCTGGGTCCTTCACATTGCTGTTAGCACTGGTTTTTTCCAGATTTGTTGAAGTGGGTCATTCTCATTTAGGTGTGCGGTGATCTCTCATTGGCCTTTGGATTTGCATTTCTCTGATAAGGAGGTATGATGAGTACTTTTTCACGTGTCTGTTCTCTTAGGAGAAACACCTGTTAAAACACTTCCCCTAGTTTTTAATGGGGATCCTTTTTTTTGTTTGTTTTTTTGAGTTTTATTAATGTTTACTATATACTTTAGATTTGATCTCTTTGTCAGACGTGTGGTGTGTGAGTAACTTCTCCCATTCAGTAAGGTCTTTTCTTTTTAGCAATCATTTATTTGGCCAGGCAGAAATTAGTTTTATGCTGTGCCCTTTGTTTATTTTTGCTTTTGTTTTATTTGCTCATATTGTCTAAGTCTAGAAGAAGTCTTTAAAGACAACATGCTGGAGACATCTGTGTACAAAGCATCTTCTTTGGTGTACTATGGACTTTGGTGTAACTGTGAGGTCTTTGATCCATTTTGGATTATTTTTTGTATCTAGTATAAGAATGAGTCCTGAATCTCTTTCATTCTTACATGTAGTTAACAAGATTTCCCAGCACTATTTATAGAAGGGGCTTTCCTTTTTTATTATTTTTTAAAAAATATTTTATTATACCACCGTAAGATATACAATTACAACGTTGTTCATGTTTGGAGGTTTTGGTCATATAGTGTTCCAGCACCCCGCCCTCCACCAGTGCCCATTTCCCACCACCAATGTCCCCAATTCCCTCCCCCTCCCATAACCTGCCTCCATGGCAGGTTCTTTATCTCTTTTATCTCTCCCTCTCTCTTTTCAGAAGGGGCTATCTTTACTCCATTTCATGCAACTAGCTCCTTTATTATAAACCACCTGTCCACTTCTAATGGTCTGTGCTCTTAATTCTATTCCATTGATCTGCTAGTCTATCAGTATTTCAGTACCATGCAGTTTTAATTATTATAACATCATTGTGGCCCCTTTAGGTGTTGCAGGTGTGGCTGTGGTTCCCAGCTGTGATGGCAGGTGGCAGACAAGAGTCAGGCTTGTCTACACTCAGGGCTCTGCCCCATGGGTCCTGGATGGCTGACAGTCTGACATAGAAAAGACTGGGCCCCCTAGAGCCTAGAGCCACGGCAGAGCCTGGCAAGCTACCTGTGGTGTATTCATATATGCCAAAAACAGTAATAACAATAATGGACCTCATTCCCAACAAATGGAGATGTTACTGGTGCCTACTAGAGCAAATCAATGAACAACGGGAAGACAAGTGACAAGTGACAATGTAGTTTAGAGTCAATGAATACAATGCCTTCCATATATATATATATATATATATATATATATATATATATATTTTTTTTTTTTTGCTTCAAATTGCTTTGACTCTTCAGGGAATCTCAGAGCTCCACACAAATCTTAACAGTATTTTCCCCATGCACTTAAACAATGCCATGTGTACTTTGGTGGTGATTCAATGGATCTGTGTAGTGCTTTGGGTAAAATGTTCACTTTAATGGTTTTAATTCTTCTAATCTAGAAGCATGAAATAGTTTTCCATTTCCTGAGTCTATTACTATTTATTTTACTAGTGATTTATAGTTTTAATTAAATAAGTTTTTTACTTCCTTTCTTAAATCGATTCCTAGGTAATTGCTTTAATTTTGGGGGACATAGCTGTAGATGGGATTACATTATTCCCCTTTTTCCTTCTTTTGTTTCTTATCTCATAGTTTTCACATAAAATACACTGTATTTCTGTGTATTGATTTTTTTATCATATTCTTAATTACTGTATGACATTTTTGGGGGATTTCTATAAGATTTGTGTTTTGGGGGTTTAATTTTCTGTGTATATCATATGCAAATAGTGATAATTTGACTTCCTCTAAAATTTGAATCACTTTGAATTTTTTCTTTCTTGACAAGGATTCTCTATACGTCACTTTATAGTATATTCCACTATAACTAAACATAACACTTACTTGTAGAAGTTAAGTTTCAAGGAATTGGTAAAAATACCCAAATGCTAGTTATTGTCCTTTGTACCAGACTCATGAATCCTGTGTCTTCCAATAATATCCATGAAACTGTGGCACATTAATTTGGTGTCTTGCAAGTAGGAAAAATCTCCGTTTTCATTGTTCTTTACTTATGTTACATCATTGAGATATGTGTAGTACAAAGTGGAAATGCCTTCATATTATCCAATAAAAGCAAAGAGTCAGTCACATAAAGTGATCATTTCACTTAGATCTTATCTTTGCAACCACTTCCTGCTTCCTGATTAACAGTCTTCATTATGTCTTCAGTGAATTTTTAACAGGACTCTCAGAATATGTTGATTTCCTAACTCCGTTTTTGTTGTTACCAGGAGAGAGCTAAGATCCTGCTGTGACATTGATTTGGCACATGAATCCAAATTGTCATTATCATAAATATCATTTCTTATGTGTTACCAGGGCCAGATGTAGTGATAAGTTTCATAGAATCAATCATAGCTAAATAATTTATATGATTACCTCCAGTTATTTGGCTTAAAAGCAGACAATATCAAGAGCATAGAATATTAAATTGACTGTGCAAGCTGTGGAATTATACAGAGTCGGAGCTGAACCAAGGAAAGGGCATGACTAAATATTTGCAGCCTCTCATGAACCAAACTTGATGGCTGTAATTTATGTTTGAAATGTTAAAGTGGGATTTTGATATCGTGTGTTCTTAGCTCATTCTCACACGAGAGAGGGAATTTTAGTCAAGGGCTTAGAAGATGAAAGAAGCTGGTTAGAGTCAAATGCCAAGGAACCAGCGAAATGTTCTACAGACTGAAGAAAAGCTATTTTGTCAAAATTTCATCTTTTGTCTGAACCCAAATTCACTGTGTGCACTTGAATTTTATAATTTTGCTTTTTGGGCATGACAGGCTTTCAATTGTAATTTTAAGGTCCAATTTTTTGGTTCATTCTTTTCATGTTATGAAAATGAAAAGAAGCACCTTATACCAGTAATATAAATAATAAGACACGAAAAAATACCACTAAATTTGGCAGGAAAAATCTCCATTTTATTCCTCCTTTTCTGTGGGTTTTATGGTAATTTTCCCCCCAAATTTTATTACACCATTTTAGACATACAATTGCAAGATGCTCATGGAGAGCTTTGGTTCTACAGTGTTCCAACACCCATCCCTCCACCCAAACCCATCTCCCATCACCAATGTCCCTACCTCCCTCCCCCCTCCCATGCCTCAACTACATGGCGGGTTCTGTATGTCTTTTTCTCTCCTCTCTATCTCTCCCTCCCACCAAACTTTCCTGCACATCGTGGAATGCAGTGGATTAAAGGACACTACTGTTTCCACTATTTTGATGGACCGCACGGCTGCGTGACCTGGGCTCGAACTGGTTTTGCTCTGTTAATCTGGTCGTGAGGTAGTATCCCAGCATCCGGACAGTGAAGGTGGTGGCTAGTGTGGTGGGCGAGTCTCATCTGGCTGCTTCCGGGACCCCCAGAGGTGATGGGCCCACTCCCAAAACCCATCTGTCCTCCCGGGAGCCCCATGGTCAGTCCAGCCCGGGAAAGCAGAGTTCCAGCTTCCCCAGGCGCATCTGTAAGGTCCAATTTTTATTGAGAAATAGATTTCATTTTATTCTGAAGAAGATCCCAATATTCCTAGATATGGGGAAAAGTCTTTGCTGTTAAAAATAACTTTTAAAAAGATAAGTAAGCACTACCTAGTTGGGACCCAGTGTAGGAAGATAATCTGAAATTTGTAATAAAGGAAACTTCATGGAAAATTATTGTTATTTATCCACATACCTGATGTCTTTTCTCTACCCCACTCTGATTTGTTTGGGTGATTTGATTGTAAATAAACTGGGGAACTATAACTTTCATTTAAGCATAAATATTAAGTATACTTGCATATTATATGTAAGTTATAACTGCATATAAATACTCTTGCTTTTTATAAATTACAGAAAAGAATGGGCTTTATACATATGGTTATTCCTCAGAATTGTACCAGCTTATTAGAGATTTCAGATTTATAAAATAAAAGTCTTTGTAAAATTGAAAAATTCTGGAATATTGATATCCTCTTTTATTTTTTCACCATGAGAACTGTTTTTCACATTACTGTTTAATTTGAAAGTCCTAGTCACATTGTTGTAGAACATCCTTTTCTTCCTTCCTTCCTTCCTTCCTTCCTTCCTTCCTTCCTTCTTCCTCCTTCCTTCCTTCCTTCCTTCCTTCCTTCCTTCCTTCCTTCCTTCCTTCCTTCCTTCCTTCCTTCCTTCCTTCCTTCCTTCCTTCCTTCCTTCCTTCCTTCCTTCCTTCTTCCTTCCTTCCTTCCTTCCTTCCTTCCTTCCTCTTTTTTTTTGCTTTTTAGGTCACACCCAGCAATGCTCAGGAGTTACTCCTGGCTCTTCGCTCAGGAATTACTCCGGGTGGTATTCGGGTCCATATGGAATACTGGGGATTGGACCCAGGTGGACTGCATCGCGAGGCAAATGCCCTACCCGCTGTGCTATGGCTCCAGCCACTGTGGAACATCCTTTCTAGACATTTCTATCCTTCAGTCATGGGACTCTATACTCATTAAAAAGTGACACTGAACATTTGTCCCCCTTTCTGGAACCTTCATCCTATTTTCTATTTTTCATTTTTGTATATTTAGCTACTTTCCATACGTGAAATCACACAGCATTTGCATTTTTGTTCCCCAGTTCCATTTGAGGTGTAGCATGTAGCAGGATAGCTGAATAAACTTCCATCATACACAGACGGAATTTATTTATCCATTTATATGTTAATGAACATTTTAGTTGTCCTCCTTTGAGCTATATGAGTCATTTCATTTTTTAAAATTTTTTTATTATACCACCACAAGAACAACATTACAAAGATGTTCATAATTGGGTCTCAGTCACATATTGTGCCAGTACCCATCCCTTCACCAGTGCCCCATTCCCACCACCAATGTCCCCACATTCCCCCTCTCCCAGCTCCAGAGCAGGCATTTCTTCCTTCACTCCCTTTCTCTCTGTCTCTCTCCGTCTCTCCTTCATCTTCCCCAATCCTTATTATACCATGTGATATATAGAATTATAAGAATGTTCATAATTGGGTCTCTACAATACAGTGTTCCAGAATCCATCCCTCCACCAGTGCCAATTCCACCACCCAATTCCCAAACACACCCACCCAAACCCTGCCTGCCCCCATTGGAGGCGCATTTTATGTATCTATCTCTTTGTCTATGTCCCTATATTTCCCAACCTCTCTTCTATTACACTTTATGGCTTGTCCTATGGATATTAATAATGTAGGATGTATCTATCTGATTATTTAATAGTGAGTTCTAGTGTGACATCATAATTCCTCATTCCCCATAACCTCTCAGTTTAATGCAAATAGAATGATCGTTGGAAGTGTACAAGTGAGAAAGATCCTGAAAGGACCTGGTGCAAAAATACATTGAGTCTAAGATTAAACTGTGCCACGCACCTGCGCAGCCTTGGATCTGGAGTCTGTCTTGTGGTGGTTGGCTGTGGTGGCTGGAGCTCAGGGCCACACCCACTGGTCCTAGAGGCTGGGGACTGAGTGGAGGCCCTCAATCCATGCTCCAAGTCCAGCAGGCGTGGCCACCTGCATGGCGAGCAGGCCCTAGGAGCTATGTAGGACATGACCAGGCGCTGGCTGAGCCTTTTACTTTTCCCCAGGAACTCCATAGGGCCGCTCACCATGAGGCCGAGCTGCGCAGCCTTGGATATGGAGTCTATATGGGTGTTATTTTTTTTTTAAGATCTTGACTTTAGACCTGCCATAGAGGCAGGTTGGGGAGTGGAAATGGGGGGATTAGGGGGAGGGCAATTTGGTACAGTGGTGCTGGGAACTGTGCACTGGTGGAAGGATGGGTGTTGGAACACTGTATGACTCAAACCCAATCATGAACCATTTTGTAAGAATCTATCTCATGGCGGTTCAATAAAAATAGAACTTAAAAACACAAGATCTTGACTTTAGGGATTATTTTTAGCAGGTGGGTGGGGTGTGGGGTAAAAAGATAATGCTCCCAAGCACTACTCAGGGACCATGTAGATGAAATTTGGTCAATGAGTTGCATGACTTCATGGGCTCAGTGGTACTGATAGTCACCGGGACCATCCCAGTGGTGTTTGGGAATCAACAGATCTACATCTGATGGTTTGGGAGGCATGCTGTGCTGGGATTCAACCCAGATCCCACACATGCGGGAAACATGTATGTCTGACAACAAAACTCTCTTCCATTCCTGTTTTCAATTACCTTAGCTATTTTCCGAGAAGTGGAACTGCTGGATCATAAGCTAATTCTATGTTTAATTTTCTGAGGAGTTCCCTTATTTTTTTTCTAAAGAGGTTACCCATATTACAGTCCCAACTGGACAGAACAATTCCAATAGTTTCATATAAATATCTTTTGACTCTTTCCACATTCTGTCTTGAGTGTTACACTCTCTCTCCTCCCTTCCTTAGAATTTCCAAATAAACTTGTTGTTGTACTTCAAAAAATAATCTTTAGACTCTTTTGGTGTACATCTTGTGCTGTGCATTCTACATTTCAGCAAATTATATAGGCAAATATTCATCATGAGGGTCTCATACAGTGGTTTTATTGCCCAAAAAATTCTCTGTGTTCCTTTTTAACCCCTGATCTTCTTCAGAGTTCTGTCTTTTCCATAATTATTATACTTAACATTAAGCAGTATGACTAGAATTATAAAGATAAGCTTATTTCACTTAGCAGTATGCACATGTGAGTTTTCATATCTTTTCATTGTTCAATCACACATTTTCCTTTAGCCTTCAGATTTTTTGAATCTGGTTGTAGTACAGTTTCTTCATACACTCATCCAGTGAAGGACATCTTGGTTACTTCCAAGTATTGGCAATTATAAATAAAGATACCAAAAAAGTTTATGCAGATTTAACATTTTCATTTGTTTCTTTTTTATTGACATGTAATTGACAGATAACAAATTAATTTTATGTGTACATAATATGAGTCAATATTTGTATGTCTTGTGAAACAATCACCATAATAAGTCTAGTTAACATTCATCACTACACTTAGTTACAATATATTTTTGTGGTGACAGCTTTTAAGGTCTACACTCCCAAAGTTTCAACTCTTTGAGTAAACATGAAGGAACAAATATTGCTGGACTGTATCCCAGAGTATGTTTGTATTTTTTTAAAAGAAAGTTCCAAATGGTATTCCAAAGCAGCTGTGCCATTTTACATCTCACCAGTAATGAATGAGAATTTTCATATTGTCCCGTATCGTTGCAGTATTCGATGTGTCAGTGTTCTGGATCCTAGCCATTCTAATCAGTGTGGAGAAAATGTAAACCTTATTTTAGTGTAGTCTTTAGATAAGAGAAAATTATTATGTATCTGTCCATTAGAGGAAATAAAGTAACAAAAAGTTAGATCAAGGGCCTGAGCAGTAATCCAGTATGTAGGACATTTGCCTTGCAGGGAGGCCACTCTACTTTCCATCTCTGACACACCGTATGGTTCTCCAATCCCTGCCAGAAGTGATCCTTGAGTGCAGAGCCAGGAGTAAACCCTAAGCACCCTTGGGTGTGGTTCCTCCCTGAGAAATGTTAAATCGAAATGAATACAGAAAATAAGAGTGCTTCAGTACTACCAAATTACCATTTGGTAATATCAGTATACATGACTTGGTAACTAGTTTTAAGTTGCCATGTAGGATATGGGGGAGGCTTGCTAAGAATTTGCTAAGTTCCCAAGTCTCTGGAATAATTGTCTTCTCTAAACCTAGTCTTATGAAAGACAAATAATGTTCATTTAATGTTTTATTTTATGTTTATTTATGATACTTTCACAATTCATAATTATTGAATTCTGTCATTATTTATCAGTATGCAGAGAATAATTAAGCATAGATAGCAGAAGTTACAGAAGCCAGGGAAACAGCTTTTTTCCCCCATTGCTGTCATTCATCAATATCGTGCTGTTGTATTTTAATAGCTTTAGAGATATTTATTATAGGAATAAATTAAGGATAGCAGCGAAAATCTTATTTGTAAAGGAAAGAGATGTAAGTTCTAATCCACTACTACTAATGCTACCACTTCTAAGTAGCAGTGCTTTCTTTGAGAACTCGCTCTCTTAGTCTTGGCCCATTGGTGAAGTGAGAATTTATTTGGATACTTTTCTTTCTGCGTAGTGTTCCCTAAGATTCTGAGGAGTTAGGAGGCGTCTCACTTAGGACTATAGTGGCAAAATCTTCTCCTAGGGGAGGCGATTCCTCAAATCTCTTTTGTGTTTCATGCAACTAGACTATTTTGAAATTTATAAAACAGTTCTGATGTTTAAAAACTTTAAAATCCTTCATTTAAGCTGGAAAATCTGCAAGATTCTTTTAACACTTTATGATCCCAGCATCCTCATCTAATTCAAGTTTTGCTTTCTGGATTTGGGCCACATCTGGTGGTTCTCAGGAGATCATGCACAGTGGCAGGATTTAAAACCTTTGTACTGTGTCTCAGGCACCTCGATTCAGGTCCTTTCTTAGGTGCCATCTCAGAGAGATCCTCTTTGACCACCACATTTATTGTGATAATTTGCACATATTACTTGGAATCATACTTCATTCTATGTGACAAGTATTTTTGAAAGAATCCTAACTACTGTAAATTCTTTGGGAATAAAGGTTATGTTATCTGTATCTCATCCTACTACTTAATTCAGGGAAGATGTCTAATAATGTCAGTATTCAACTCTATAAGTCACAGCTATTTCGAGAACTCTCTTTAATAATTACTGTACAATAATTACTGAACATCAGGAAATAGATACGATTCATTTTGGCATTGCATATGGTCCTCAGTCCCCTGAACACCACCAGGAGTGATCCTGGAGCACGGAGCCAAGAGTAAGCCTTGAGCACTGCCCAGTGTGACCCATTCTCTACACTCTCCCGTATGTCCCCCACAAATATAAGGAGTCACTCTGAGTTGGAGTGGCCGTGGGTACGAGTGGGGTCATGCTCCTCTTAGCATCTCTTTCTTCCTTTTTATAAGGTTTACTTTTTATTTTTTGGCTTTTTTGGATCACATCCAGCGATGCTCAAGAGTTACTCCTAACACTGCACTCAGGAATTACTCCTGGCGGTGCTGGGGGATCATATGGGATGCTGGGAATTGAACCTAGGTCAGCTGCATGTAAGGCAAATGCCCTCCCAGCTGTTCTATCGCTCCTACCTTTCTTTTGATCTTATTTCCCTTGAGCTTGCAAGCAATAGGGCATGGTGGGGTGATTTTGCTGGGTAAGTAAGTCTGTCTGGGCTGATTGAATGACGGTGCCTTACAGATTTGGCTGAGGTTTAGAACAGTCAGATATGTTTCTACATAAATATTTTCCCACAAATGTGAGGCAATATTCCAATTATCTATATAGAGCCAATCGAAAATTAGGCCAGACAGGGAGCCATTATTTTTTTTTTTCTGGTAGAGTGCATGAAAGCTTGTTGAGATTAAGGGATTTGTGTGGCTTTTAAGGAGATGGACTGGAGAGATAATGCTGTGGGTAGTGTGCTTCCCTTGCACAGCTGACCCAGGTTCTATCCAGTAGCCCATGTGGTCCACGGAGCAACACCAAGAATGGTTCCTGAGTGCAGAGCCAGGAGTAACCCTTAGTATCGCTCTATGTGACCCCAAAATCAAACTCAGCCAAACAAAAAAAATACCCGTTGTATGAAAAGTCTCACAAACTGACAAACTAAGGTGGCACTTAAAAAATAAAAGCAGCACCTTAGAATTACCACTTTGTTCAAACGCTGCTTAATGAAAGCTAAAAGGGGACCAAAGCTGCCCTTTCTTCCCTCTGCAGTGCTGGACAGCTTGTGCGAATTTAAATAAAAACCTTCAGGATGGGAATTTCTTCAAAGAAAAGAGATTCTGGAAAGAGTGTGATTGAAGAGTTTGAAGGTTCAGGACAAAACTCTGTGTGGGGTGGAGGTGACTGTGCATGCGTGTAACTGTGTGTTCTCTGTGTGACTGTGCACGTACATGAGTGTGACGATGTGTGATTGTCCATCACTGTGTGTGTATGAATGCCTGTGTGTGGAGTATGTTTGTGTATATGGTGTGTGTGTGTGTGTGTGTGTGTGTGTGTGTGTGTGTGTGTGTGTGTGCCTGTGTACTGCGGGCGGGAGAGGCAGCTTTGGCTCAGCCAGTGGCAGAGCAGTTAGTACATAACTAATAGTGAGAAAGGAAGCAAGGGAGAGACGCAACCGACCTTATTAACAAAAGCTCAGTTTTGTCCCTGCAGACCCAAGCAGCAGAAGGGACTGGACGAGCGTGGCTCTCTGCCAGGGAGGTCGGCTCCCTGCAAACAGTTCCAGGCATCCTTTAGCGTGCC
The DNA here is from genome assembly GCA_021461705.1 of Cryptotis parvus. Lineage (NCBI taxonomy): Eukaryota > Metazoa > Chordata > Mammalia > Eulipotyphla > Soricidae > Cryptotis > Cryptotis parvus. The sequence goes on from JAJIBD010000418.1 coordinate 99,405, forward strand.
CTGCTCAGAGGGAGTTCTGAGGCTTGGCAGTCGGGAAGTTTTCAAAGCCGCAGCACAGCCTTGGAGAAGACCAGCAAAGAGTGCAGTGTGTATGTGAACTTCAATTCTATATTTCTCGTGGGGTGGGTGACTGGATTTTTAGTACAAAGAAATCTCAGCTGACCTGAAAGACTGGAATTTCAGCTCTCTCTTCTTCCCTGGGTTGTTTTTTCTTCCCGCTTCCTCTCAAAGCCCTTTAAATCAGAGATTACCGGGTCAGTGACTCTTACCCTGTCTGCCTGGGCCAAGGGTTTCTAGCTTTTGGCTGGAAAGGAAACCACTACCTGTAAGTATCTGCTTTATGTACTTCCTCTCCTCTGACTGCGAATACTCTGAAAATGCCCCAGAGGGTGTTTGTGTGCTGGGAACATTAACTGAAGGAATGATGCAGGAAGTGCAGAGTTGTCTTGCAAAAGTTTAATTCTCATGTAAACTCAGAAGGTGACATTTGCTGTGTTGGGGAATTTCATAGGCTAAAGATGAGGTTTTCTTTCCTAGCACAAATGTAAACTCTCTTTTGAGTCCAGCTCCCAAGGCACTCACTTATGAAGTGAACACTTAAAAATTTAAAAACTTCCCCCTGAAATTGCTGTTTCTTCTTAGTACATTGTAGGCAATGAGAATGATGCAGAAAACTAACAAAACATTCCTATTCCTGTGGATGAAAGATAAGGATTTTGGTGAGAGGATTTCAAGGTATCTTTGCTTTAGTTTTGCTGAATTTAGATTTCTTTTAAAAAGCATCGTGAGTGTTTGTGTGTGTGTGTGTGTATGTGTGTATGTGTGTGTATTTAGGATGAAAGTGTTGGGGAGAAAAAGGTGACATTGCTCAGAAGTTGTGGACTTATTTTTAAGATCTTTCTGTTTATTGCCCAAATTTGGTCCATGAACTTCGGTTTTGTGAGAAACCATTTCTTTTTGTTTTCATCTGGATTGCAGAAATTATTTTCCAGGCATTTAATTATTGTTTCTGACTGTTGAATACAATCTTGTTGCTTGGCGTGACTTACAAAGATGGAAAAGAGCATTTCCTGTGTCTGCTGCGAGTTTATGGCCTGGGAGTCTTGCTGAAGAGATTAACCTCTTCAGAGCTGCTTTGCCAACAGAACTAGTCATCCACATGCTCTTCAGATTTTACTCTGGAAAATTCATTATCGCTTCCAACTGTGGTTAGCTTGCAGAGCTGCTGTTCAGTCCCCTGCATACATTTAATCAAAGTATCTTCAGCATGCCTCATAGGAAAGCTATCTTCTGCCCTTTCTCTCCGTCAGAGATTCTTAGACCTCCGTGTGCATAAGAACTATGTGGGTGCTTGGCAAGAGAGGGCCCTAGACCGTACCCCCATTAGATCTGGATGGGTTCTGGAATGAACCCAGAGGATTCTGATCCTTGTGAGATCACACTTGGACAAGCACTGCTCTACACTGTCCCAGGCAATTCAATTCTTGTCATGTACTTGTTTAACATTAAACCTCACATCTTAATAATAAACTTGGGTTTAAACTGATGTTGAATATAAATCACGTGCAACATGACTTTGCATGCTTGAATGACGAACCGAGACTTTTGAACTAGTTTTCCCACCAACGTTACCCCCTCCCTGCTCGCCTGCCTTTTAATTTCTCTGAGTGAAGGAGGGGGGCTGGGTTGAGGTACCTAAAGGCGGTATTTTTCTCCTGGATGCACAGGCGGGATGTTTGCTCTGACCCTTGCCTCCATGGGTTTGTTGATCTTGGTAGCTTTAAACCTAAGGCTCTTCATTTTTTGACAGCCTCTTCAAAGTTCTGTTGCTGGGGACAAGTTAAACTGAGTGAGCATAGACAGAGCTGGATTGGGAGGGGGAAGTGCAGAAACAGTCTAGTTCCTAGAAACAGTTTGAATTCAACCCTCCATGGGGATGGAGAGAAGCAGGAAGTAATTCCTCCCTCTTTGCAAGATTCTCATTTGACAACAGACGGAAGAGCTGAGTCTTGATTCTTGTGCCCATTCATGTCTTATGGCTTTGTATATTTACAATAAAAAGGACATAACAGTCCTCGCCAGCACCTCTCCTGGATGTCTTTCCCTTTTCCACCTACATGAGAGTACCTGCTATATGCTGGGTTCAGGGCTCATTTCCAAGAACTTCCAAAATGCTCGGTGTCCACAGGTTCCCATAGGGTCCTTGAGTCGTGGGAGTTCAAATCTTACCTATTATTAACCTGACTAGGGTGAACTGTGTAATCTCTCTGAGTGTCATTTTGCCAAGAAAAAAGTTGAATTGAATGAATTTTATTATCTTTCAGTTTTCATATTCTGATGTTGGTAGATAAAACTCAGTGTTCTATATAGATATAAAGAGGGGTTATAAAAACTTTGCTTTGAACATGGGACCAACCAAAGATTTGACTTGCTGCTTTTCTTCAAAATTATATTTGTGTGTGTATGTATATGTGTGTGTGCATACACACATATGTAAATACATTTACAATGCTCTTATTTTTTGCAAAGAATCAAGGCTTTCCGTATAAGTCAATTCAGCCTTTTCATAGTACACAGTCATCACCCCCAATCCTGTAAGTCTGGAGACTGGTTCTCTAGCGGGGTAAGGAGGTCAGCAGCCTCTTATCTTGTCTGAATCTGCTGTTGCCACCGCTTGGGGAGAGCTGGGTGGTCTGAACAGGGACTGTGCCCTTCCAGACTCAGGGCTTGCAACCTGAGCCTTCCATTCAGTGAGTTAATAGCTCTGTACTGTCAGGTGAGAGACTCAGAGACCTTTGAGGGGGTCGGGGGAGAAGAAAAACAACTCCCTAGGGAAACCCTGCATTTTGTCTGTGCTGAAGCTTCTTTTAACCACAGTGCCTAGGGCAACATTTCAAAGAGTTCTGAAACTTGGCCATCAAGATAAGGAAATAGGTCTGTGACCAGTGTACTTTTCTGACAAGGACAATCTCCAGCTGTCCAAAGAGATGGGGGTTTGCCTGGGAAACAACTTGCTTGAGGACAGAGTTGCTGGATCTAGTGAAATCGGGTTATCTTTGATAAAATGTTCTCAGACTCTCCACTGGTAAATTTAGAGATTATAAATTCTTTGGTGTCACACATATTCCTGGTTATGGGGTTAATGATAAATACATATAGGATGTTCTTTGTGTGCATTATTTAAAGACTATTAAGAGCATATTTCATTTTTTGCTTTCAACTTTATCTTTGCAACTTTCCTGGCTTAGATTTGGGACAGGTAATAATACTGCAGGATTCCCTAAGCTCCAGAGAAATACCAATGGGTACTTATCCTTCTGGAGTCTCATCCTTACTCTGTCAAGTGTTATTCGCTTCTAAGTATTTACAAGTACACCCTGAATGTTTCTCTTAATGTATATGAGCCAGGACTTTGTTTCATGAGATTGTACTTGTTGCAGGACACGTAAGAGCCTCCTGGCACTGTTGGGGACCCCAGCGGCTTCCCCAACAGTACTCTGCTTTGGTATCTTCATGCTATCACTTGTATCACTTGTCTTCCCGTTGTTCATTGATTTGCTCAAACAGAGTCCAGTAACATCTCCATACATCCTGTCTCATGCTAGTGCAGCCCAAGGGCATCTACTTGCTCCAGGGACATGAAGAGCCTCAAACCATTCCTTCAGGTCATGGGAATGAGGTCTATAATTGTTACTGGTTTTTAGCATATCAAATACAACACGGGAGGCTTGCCAGGTTCTGCTGTGGGGATATATATATATATATATGTGTGTGTGTGTGTGTGTGTGTGTGTGTGTGTGTGTGTGCATATATATATATATATAGCTAAGGGAATCACTGTATCACTGTATCACTGTCTTTCCGTTCATCATCCATTTGCTTGAGCGGGCCCCAGTAACATCTCCATATGTCCTGTCTCATGCTAGTAGAGCCCAAGGGCATCTGCTTGCTCTAGGAACATAAAGAGCCTCAATCCATTCGGAATGAGGTCTATAATAGTTACTGGTATTTGGCATATCAAATACAACACGGGTAGCTTGCCAGGCTCTGCAGTACAGGTAGCATACTCTTGTAGTCATCTCTAAGTCCAGCATTTATTGATGAACCGCGCAGCTGCTTGGGGCCGCACAAGCCAGGCTGTGATAGGCTGGTCTGCTGGGTGGAGTTCTGATAAAAGAGAAGTCCGGATGTGGAAAATGGAGGCCCTCATGGAGTGGGGGTCATCTGGCTTGTTGCAAGGCTCTGCTGGGGTGGCGGGCCAGGGCTAGAACCCGCCATCTCTCCTGGGCGCCTCATGAGTGGCTGGGCACAGGGAGAGCAAGTAGCAGCTCTGCCCCATGTCTGTGAGTCTCTGGCCGGCATACCTGAGCCGGATTTAAAAAAAGACTGCTGCAGGGTGGAACTTGATGAGCCGGGCTGTGATAGGCTAGTCTGCTGGGTGGAGTTCTGACGAGAGAGAAGTCTGGATGTGGAAAATGGAGGTCCTCATGGAGTGGAGGTTTGTCTGGCTTGTTGCAAGGCTCTGCTGGGGTGGCGGGCCAGGGCTGAGAACCCGCCATCCCTCCTGGGCACCTCGTGAGTGGCTGGGCACAGGGAGAGCAAGTAGCAGCTGCCCCATGTCTGTGAGCTAAGGGAATATATATATACATATATGTATATATATATATTCCATATATATGTGTATATATAATATATTATATATCACTTGATCACTTGACATCCTGTTATTCGTTGATTTGCTCGAGTGGGTACCAGTAACATTTCCATTTGACCCTATCACATGCCAGTGTAGCCCAATGGCAACTTCTTGATCCAGGAATATGAAGAGCTTCAAACCATTCGTTCAGGGTCTTGACAAAGAAGTCTGACCATCTTGTAGGTGGGCAACCATGTCATCTTTTGACGTCCTGTGGGATCCAGTTGGTAATGGCTCTAGTCCAGTGGTCATCTCCAAATTGCATTACATGTTCAGCCCATCAGATTTTCACAAACGAGACAGTGTCCCTGACTCTCGATCATGGATGGAGGTCAGAACTCTGAATTCCTTCTCTCGCTTGAGTGAGGCATGATATCCCAAGCATAGATCTCTCGATTCCTCTTTAGGAGACCCGAATAGCATTCTCATCTTTCTTTCATAGGGTCCAGGTCTCTGAGGCATATGTTAATACAGGGAGAATGGTGGAGTCGAAGAGATGTGCCTAGAGCTGAAGTTTCTTTGTCCTTTTAGCTATTTCTTCGATGCTCTTGAAGGAATATATATATACACATTTATTCAAATATAAATATATAATATAATTATGTAAATATATAAATATATAAATAAAAGAGCCGGAGGTTCTTTGTCCTTTTAGCTATTTCTTTGATGCTTTTGAAGGAATATATATATATGTGTATATATATATACATATATAATTATATAAATAAAAATATAATGCATATTTATATATACATATAAATATATATTATATTTTTATATATCTAAACATATAGATGTGTGTATCTATAAACTGGCTTATTAGGGGAAGTCTGCTCTCAGTAAGAGCTCCAAAACAAAACTTCACAAGGATAAGCATAAAACCCAAGAATTGTCTGATGACGCTGGTGCTGAGAATTCAACCTAGTTCCTCACACACACACAAGGCAAATGTTCTATTCTGGAGCCACAGAAAATAGTATTATGGAACATCTTAACTCTGAGTAAAATGTTTGTTTAGTTTTGGGTTTTGGTCACACCCGTGACCAAAGCTCAGGGTTTACTCCTGACTCTGCACTCAGGGATTAGATGTGCAGGATGACACCAGGGTCGCCACAGGCAAGGTAAAAGCCCTACCCGCTAGATGGTTGCTCTGGCCCCAATGTGGAGTAAAATGCTCATGTTTGATGTGATCCTGATCTCATGAAAAGTGGAAATTTTAAGATATGGAATGTTGAGGAGCCGCTGGGGTCCCTGACAGTACCAGGACAAAGTTCTCTTCTACCTCCGGGGCCGCTGGGGAACAGATGAAAACTCACTTGTCGGCGCAGTTCCAAAAAGCCTTTTAATAGTACAAAAGCTCTACCACCGCAATTCAATATAATGAAAGACCTTAGCTCTGGTCAGAACTTAGACCATACACAAGGGCCCAAGTCTCCCACCAAAGAGGATCCCACCAGAGAGAGAGTCCTTCCAAAGAGGGTTATACCAGAAAGGAGTCCCAGCAAAGAGAGGATCTCACCAAGAGAGAGCCCAACCAAAGAAGGCTACAGATATAGCTTTGTGCTACATCTATATTATATATCTTCATGCTATAGCTAATTATATTATATAACATATTATGCACATGTTACATTACATTATATTACATTACTTTACATTACATTATATTGCATTACTTTACATTACATTATATTGCATTACTTTACATTATATTATATTATATTGCATTATATTATATTATATTATATTATCGGAGTGGAGTTTTGGGCCCTGCCCTTTCCTCCGCCTCCATGCCAGTTGCCCGGAAGAGAGAGACCCACCCATGCCAGATGCACAGGTCCCTTGGCGCGCGGCTGCAAAGCGGCCACACAATATTTTTAGAGGATGCTGATTTTAGCATAAGTTTCTTCGCAAGTTCTTTCACATTTATACATAGTAAACACTTCTAGACAGGTTTTAACTGATACCAGTAAGCCTAGCAAGAAGCCAGAGCAAACCACACATCATGCAGTCAGTCATTCTCAACATCCAGACTCCATAGTTCCTCAGAGTTCCATCCAAGAGAAAACCTGATCTTCCCCCTTTAAATTTCATCAGTAAATGCTCGAGTTGAGAGCCTTCTACTGAGACTATACCAACTACATGGTAAAGCCTGGCAAGCTACCCGTGTTTTATTTACTTGTTATGCCAAAAACTAGTAACGGTTATGGACCTCAGTTCCATAATCTGAAGTATGGTTTCAGGCTCCTCTTGTCCCTAGAGCAAGTAGATGCCCTTGGGTTTCACTTGCTTGTGACAGGACTAATGGAGATGCTACTAGTGCCCACTTGAGCAAATCGATGAACAATGGGAAGACAGTGATACAGTGATTATATTACATTACATTACATTATAGTGTATCGTATCATATCGCATCACATCACATCACATCATATCACACCACACCACACCACACCACACCACACACCACACCACACCACACCACACCACACCACACCACACCACCACACCACACCACACCACACCACACCACACCCACCACATCATATCCTGACCATGCTTAAGGGAAGTAACTGCTGTGCTATTATATATTGGCCAGTCCAAAATATATTTTTTGGTTTGGGGGCCACATCAAGCAGTGCTTAGAGTGTACTCCTGACTCTATGCTGAGGGATCACTCCTAGTGTTCTCAGGGGATCTAAAGGGGGGCCTGGGATGAAACCAGGCACAGACCTGGGTCGGCACGTGCAAGGCAAGCACTCTGGCTACTGTACTTCCACTCTGACCTGCTGCGGTCTACATTAGCACACTGAATTCATTTTGTATGTTACATGCCCCAACAATATGATCTTAGAAAAATTATGATCCTGCCAGAAAGGATTGAAATTTCTGGATGAAGACAAATCCAAATGTAAAAAAAAGTTTTGAATGTTTCCTATCAAATTCTTTGCATAATCTAGATTTTTTAAAAAAGAAAACATAAGGTAGTAACAACACAGCTAGGTTCTGTCTTATATACTTCTTCCCTAATATTATAACACATTAGAATGATTCTAGTTTTCTAATCGAATTTAGCACTTGCTAAATCTGAAACCCAAGAGCACGATTAATAGGAGAGCCCAAATATTAAATCAGAGAAGCATATTATGAAAAGTACTTATATCATGCTCAGCCAATGAAATATCAACAAAATGAAAGACACAGCCATTCAAATGTAGCACTAGCATGCAATCATGGTTGTATTTCAAAAGTTAATAGATTAAAGTAAAAGGTAATTTAAGAAAAGTCTGGGGCTGGGGAGATAATGAAATGCTTTGTGTGCATGTTCTGCATGTGGAAGTCCGGAGTTTGATCCGGAGCAACACGTAGTTCCCTCAGTAGCGCTGGGAGGGAGCCCCCAGCACAGAACTGGGAATAGCAGTCCTGAGTATCCCAGATATGACCCAAACAAATAGATTGTCTGGAAAAAATCAGAACCTGTAGATGTGCCCATAAGGAGCTGTAAGGACTGTTGCCAGAATCAATGAGAAAGGACAGATTCTGAGAGATTGGGACAGCAAAGATGAATGGTCTGCAGCCAGGCAAATCAGGTAGTTATGGGAGTGGAGAAGGTCATTCACGACAGATAAAGTGACAGGGACAAAACAGAGAAAACTGGCAGTTTGATGAACTCAAGGCAAGGAGGAAACTGAGTGATAGGCTTTCACTGTAAGGGGAAGGAAGAGTTGTATGAGGAGACCCTGGGAGGGGCTGAGCAGGGGCAGGAAATAGTCTCACAGTTAAAAAGCACAAGAAAGCCCCCTAAGCTGCATCGCTCTGAACCAAACACCCTCTCTGTATTTGAGAGAGCTCAAATACATGTATCAGTGCTCACCCTGCCCATAACTGGGTACCTCGGGAGGAAATTTCTTTCTAAAAGTATATTGAGATTAAGCCCCTTTTCCTTGGTTCTGCACTCTGGAGCTTTAGGTTAAACTTACCCGTCATTCAAATATATACCGACTGTATTTTTACCCCCCTGTAAACTATTGCCAAAGTGGGTTCACTCTTTCCAGTACATATGCAATTGATTTGGGAAATGTAGCACATTTTGCTTATTAAAGAAAGCTCGCTGGCATCAGCTCATCATTTGCAGCCCTTATCAAGGCGACGGATCTTGCTTGTGTCCTCAGCCATAACAGTGGAGCCCTGCAGTGTGATGTCTGTGAATTCCGTCAGCTTGTCTTCTATGTCTGTATTTAGGAGTTCAGAAAAAAAATTGTTTAATTACAGGAAGCTAAAACCAGGACAGAACTTTGGAAATTTCTCATAAGAGAAATGCTGTCTCTAATTGCTTTAGAATTGAAGTAATCATTTTTTTTTTAATTGAAGTAACATTGGTTCTAACATTATGGAAGTTTCAGGTATGCATCCGTTTTTTTTCATTTCCATGTGATTTGCATTTTTGTCTTGGGGGTTTTGTTTAGCGGCCACTCCTGGCAGTTCTTGTGCTAGACTCGAACCCTTCCTCCTAGACACCCACCCCCCAATCCTCCCAAACTTAGTCTTTTCAGGAGCTGTTCCCATCCTTGACCAAGTCAGCTGGTCTCACCTGCTCGGTGACTGCTGGATTTTTCTGTTTTCCCCAAGGACTTAACTTCAGTAGGCACCAAAGTATCTTTCCCCTCTTTTTGTATTGAAAGGACAAGAAAATAACGAGCAGCTCTTATAGCAGTGGCCTCAATTTTGGTTGCTCTTTAGAGCCTGGAGATCTTTTTTCAGTCCAGATGATGGTCACTTGACATCCCATCATTCGTCTATTTGCTCAAGTGGGCGTCAGTAATGTTTCCATTTGACCTATCACGTGCAAGATGATGAAATTCGGCAGTTTCAGTCTGAAGTTCCGGCATTGCTGTGCCAAAGACCAGAACGTGACGTCAGAGACGAGACCGTGGGCGTGGGGTGACCAGAGAGGCAGCTCTTGGTCTCCACCTGTTTCCTGCAGTCACCGTAGGGCAGTTCGCTTCCTCTGGGCATTGGGCAGGGCTGGAGCCATTCGGTCCAGCCAGAGCTTTCCTTTAGGTCATGAGAGACATTGAGTCAAGCCCCATATTTCATAGCAGTGGGGGAAATCTGTCCCTGAACAGCAGAACAGTCTCAGAATTTACTACCCAGAATCTAGGGCACTGATCCGAGTTAACTAAATAACTTAATTAGTTTTTTAATATTATTGTTATTGTTTTACTGAGGATCCCCAGTGGTGTTCAGGAAACCAGGGACCACTTCCCTAGACACTCAACACGTTCAGTCAGTGCTTAAAGGCCAGGGAGTGAATGGAATTCTCCACAGAAATATCTTCCATCCGGAGCTAAGCAGCACACAAGGACATCACAGTTTGAGCTGCCTTTGTCAGCAAGTTTGGACACCGGAACTATGATAAATAGTGGCTAAATCAAGATAAATGATTTTGAAAACCTAATTTTGGAGCAGATCTTAATTGAGTTTTGGAAACTCTAGGAAGGCATTTTAGTCAAGACCACTTGGGTCCTCCGGACTGTCTGTGACACAGCTGTGTGCAGTTGTTGAACGAGGTCTTCTTCCCACGCTAGCTCCTCCTGCACAGACTCACTCACCGCGTGTCATCTAAACAGACATTCAGGTCCCTGATTTGTGGCCTATGATGTTTATGGAAATTTTGGTTTTGAAGCATGTGTAACCCCAGTGCCTCCGAGCATTCTCTGATCCTCCAACTCTGGATAGACCACCGCAAAGGCGGCCAAAGAAAGCAGGTCACGTTGGCTTTCTTTTTCCCCATCAACTCAGGGACCTCAGTGACGTCTTGGATCATACACAAGCAAGAGAGCTCACTTATTTCGTATTTTAACTTAATTTAGCTTTAAAGAAAATAAGAGCAGCATATACAGAGACTTTTCATATCCCTCTTCCTACTTAAAGCAATTTCCCTAGTTATTGATATCTTGAAGCTGGACTAACCTGGTGGTGCTCAGAAGCTACTCCTGGGCTCTGTGCTCAAGGGAGACTACAGGAAGTGCTAGGGACCTAACGGGTTGGTGGGGTGCAAGTCAAGAGCCTTAACTCTTGTGCTATCTATTGCCTACACTGGTGAAGAGAGGACAATGGAACTTTGTATGACAAACTTAATCATGACCAACTCTCTAGCTGTATCTCATGATGATTCAATAAAATAAAAAAATATTAAATATTTGGGGCCAGACTGATAGTAAAGCAGATAAGGTACTTGCCTTGCATTACACCTACCCAGGCTCAATCCCTAGCACTGATATAGTTCCTAAACCCACTATGAGTAGGCCCTGAGCACCACCAGGTATGGCCTCAAACCCTTTACAATTGTATGATTCATTTTGTTTCCTCCTCTTCTTCCTCTTCCTCCTCTTCTTCCTCCTCCTCCTCTTCCTCCTCCTCTTCTTCCTCCTCTTCCTCCTCCTCCTCCTCTTCCTCCTTTCCTTCTCCTTCTCCTCCTTCTCCTCCTCCCCTCACAAATGTGAGACGGGTGCTTTCCCAGTGAGTCCCTTACTTTTTTTTTATGGTGGTAACTTTTAAAGTAGGGTTTGCGAAATATTATTTGATTGTGTTGGAGTATAAAGGGGAAGAAAGAGGAATGACTTGGTGAGTCTTGCTGTGGGTGGGTAAGATGAAGAGTTTGGTGAATCCATTTGCATAACTTTCCATACTTAGCTATTTTAACCACCTGAGCAGTACCAGATAGTGCTTAAGTGAAGAAACAGTTAAAGGAAGAACAAGGTCCTTACTCAAGGAAATGGTTTGCTTCTGTATCCTGGCTATTGCACAGTGGTAAACATAGATTTGCATATAACTTTTCTTCTTTTTATTTTTTTAATTAGAAATTTTATTTTTTATTATGCCACCAGGAGACATACAATTACAAAGATGTTCATGTTTGGGTTTCAGTCGTACAGTGTTCCAGCACCCATCCCTCCACCAGTGCCCATTTCCCACCACCAATGTCCCCTGATTCCCTCCCCTCCCCTAGCCTGCCTCTATGGCAGGCAATTTGCCTCCTCTCTCTCTCTCTCTCTCTCTCTCTCTCTCTCTCTCTCTCTGCATATAACTTTCCATATGAAAGTTTCTGTGTCTTGAGGATAGATTCCAAGAAATGGAGCCACAGGGTCATATGGGAGCTCTTTTTACTTTTGTGAGGAATATTTCTACTATTTTCTGTTAGGGTTGAACTAGACAACATTCCCACCTGCAGCGTATGGAGTGTCTTTTTTCACTGCTTCCCCAACAGCACAGATTGTTTTTTTCCCCCTCTATATCCATTCCTACTAGTATGAGATGATGCCTCATTGTCATCTTGGTTTGTATTTCCCTGATAAGTGACAACAAGCGCTTGAATATGCCTCCTGACCATCTGTTTGTCTTCTTCAGATAAATGTCTGTTCATTTCCTCTCCAGATTTTAAATGGAATTATTGTATTTATTATTGTTGATCTACATGAGTGATTTATATATCTTGGATTGCTCTCTGTTTTCTTAGTTGCGAACATGAATAATCAACTCTACTCCATAGGTTGTTGTGAAAATTAAGTGGGTTAAAACAGCACAAGACACAAAGTAATTATCTTGTCCTTCATGATTATGTTGGAGATAATATTGAGAGAAAACTCCCTGCAGCTCTAGCATTTTGTAATTTTTAATATTCTGTGATTAAGGTTCAAAACAATGCTGCTGTTTTGGTCTTATAATTCTAGTATCGTAATAGCCTTTGTCACAAAGTACATACTTAAAATTGCATAGTGAATACAACATATTTGTCATATCAAAATAAAGAGCCAGGATGGTCTTTCAATATGGAATTTTTTCTTAAAGATGAACTCCTGAGTTGGGTTTAAGATGAAATTAAACAGAATCCAATTAAAAAAGAATTTGATGTGCAAGGTGCTTTAAAAAATTTAGAATTCACTCAAGAAGATGTAAAGTGATCAGTTAGGGTGATTCTGGTTGGGTTTTCTTTTTTTTTTTTGGGTCACACCCGGCAATGCTCAGGGGTTTCTCCTGGCTCTGCATTCAGGAATCACTCCTGGCAGTGTTCAGGCGACCATATGGGATGCCGGGGATCTAACCTGGGCCAGCACGGGCGGGCCGCTTGCAAGGCAAACGCCCTACCTGCTGGGCTATCGCTCTGGCCCCAGGTTGGGTTTTCTAGGAGCAGTGGGCTTTGGATTCGTACCTAGGTTTACGTCCAAGGTAAGGAACAGAAGTGGTGAGCCAGAAGTGAATGTGAATGTTTTTCATTTTGTCTAAGTTATTCAATTAAAACAAGCTGTGTGAAGATTTGTATGATGCAGCCCTCTGGCTCAAAGTAAAATGAACTTAAATTATTGCCAATTCCTAACCTTCAAGTAAATTCTTTTGATGGTTTAAGAAACTTGAATAGTCATTAAAAACAGAGCTGTAAGTTAAGGGCATAGCCCTTGCCCTCTGCAGTTTTCTCTACCTTTGAAGGTAGTTTTAGTATGAAGTCTCTGTAATGAAAGATCAGATGTCTTGTTTCTGACCTTCCTTTCAGAGGGGTGGCCTGGAATCTGTATTTCTGAAATAAGTTAATTAAACATTATTTTAGCTTGTAGCACCAACAAGTTTGTAGCTACCATATGGTCAACTGTATTTTAATCATTTTTAAATCTATTATTTAGTGTAGTGTCTCTTGAATGATTTTTTCAAAGAACCTGTTTTTTAGTTCTGTTTTGGGGTCACACCCAGCAATGCTCAGGGATTACTCCTGGCCCTGTGTCCAGGGATCACTCCTTGCAGTGCTCAATATGTTCAGAGACAGGGTGGGTGTCAAATCAATTCCCAGTTGGTCACATATAAGGCAAGTACCCTATTCACCATACTATTTCTTCAGCCCCCAAAACCTGCACTTTTTCTATGAAAGAAAAAAGCTTTTGTGTAGTTTGTAAGTTATGGGCTTATAGCTTCCTCTCCAGGATCTATTAAAGCCTTTATTAGGCTCATATTGGGAAGCTTTAAAGCATCCTGTGCTTCAAGTAAATTTGGATATAGAAAACTCCTTTTGAGATGCAGAGCTCGCAGCGGCTGGGGAGACTGGAGCCCGGCTCGCGCCGAGCCCAGCTGACGATGGGATCCCAAGGAGGGCAGATGGGTTTTGGGTGTTGGCCCATCGCCTCTGGGGGTCCCAGAAGCAGCCAGATGAAACTTCGCCCATCACACTAGCCACCATCTTCGCTGTCCGGACGCTGAGAAACTGACCCACGAACAGATCAACTGAGCAAGACCAGTTCGAGCCCAGGTAGGCGGCTCCCAGAAGCGGGAATCACTGGGAATTCGCCAGATGGAGTCAGGGTTAAGCCACTCCCCCCTCCTCCATTTTGCCGAGCCTGGTGGACCCGCCCAGGAACTGCCCGGGAACCAGTATGCAGAGCTCATAGCGGCTGGGGAGACTGGAGCCCGGCTCGCGCCGAGCCCAGCTGACGATGGGATCCCAAGGAGGGCAGATGGGTTTTGGGTGTTGGCCCATCGCCTCTGGGGGTCCCGGAAGCAGCCAGATGAAACTTCGCCCATCACACTAGCCACCATCTTCGCTGTCCGGACGCTGAGAAACTGACCCACGAACAGATCAACTGAGCAAGACCAGTTCGAGCCCAGGTAGGCGGCTCCCAGAAGCGGGAATCACTGGGAATTCGCCAGATGGAGTCAGGGTTAAGCCACTCCCCCTCCTCCATTTTGCCGAGCCTGGTGGACCCGCCCAGGAACTGCCCGGGAACCAGTATGCAGAGCTTCGCATAGCGGCTGGGGAGACTGGAGCCCGGCTCGCGCCGAGCCCAGCTGGCGATGGGATCCCAAGGAGGGCAGATGGGTTTTGGGTGTTGGCCCATCGCCTCTGGGGGGTCCCGGAAGCAGCCAGATGAAACTCGCCCATCACACTAGCCACCATCTTCGCTGTCCGGACGCTGAGAAACTGACCCACGAACAGATCAACTGAGCAAGACCAGTTCGAGCCCAGGTAGGCGGCTCCCAGAAGCGGGAATCACTGGGAATTCGCCAGATGGAGTCAGGGTTAAGCCACTCCCCCCTCCTCCATTTTGCCGAGCCTGGTGGACCCGCCCAGGAACTGCCCGGGAACCAGTATGCAGAGCTTCGCAAGCGGCTGGGGAGACTGGAGCCCGGCTCGCGCCGAGCCCAGCTGACGATGGGATCCCAAGGAGGGCAGATGGGTTTTGGGTGTTGGCCCATCGCCTCTGGGGGGTCCCGGAAGCAGCCAGATGAAACTTCGCCCATCACACTAGCCACCATCTTCGCTGTCCGGACGCTGAGAAACTGACCCACGAACAGATCAACTGAGCAAGACCAGTTCGAGCCCAGGTAGGCGGCTCCCAGAAGCGGGAATCACTGGGAATTCGCCAGATGGAGTCAGGGTTAAGCCACTCCCCCCTCCTCCATTTTGCCGAGCCTGGTGGACCCGCCCAGGAACTGCCCGGGAACCAGTATGCAGAGCTTCCAGCGGCTGGGGAGACTGGAGCCCGGCTCGCGCCGAGCCCAGCTGGCGATGGGATCCCAAGGAGGGCAGATGGGTTTTGGGTGTTGGCCCATCGCCTCTGGGGGGTCCCGGAAGCAGCCAGATGAAACTTCGCCCATCACACTAGCCACCATCTTCGCTGTCCGGACGCTGAGAAACTGACCCACGAACAGATCAACTGAGCAAGACCAGTTCGAGCCCAGGTAGGCGGCTCCCAGAAGCGGGAATCACTGGGAATTCGCCAGATGGAGTCAGGGTTAAGCCACTCCCCCCTCCTCCATTTTGCCGAGCCTGGTGGACCCGCCCAGGAACTGCCCGGGAACCAGTATGCAGAGCTTCATAGCGGCTGGGGAGACTGGAGCCCGGCTCGCGCCGAGCCCAGCTGACGATGGGATCCCAAGGAGGGCAGATGGGTTTTGGGTGTTGGCCCATCGCCTCTGGGGGGTCCCGGAAGCAGCCAGATGAAACTTCGCCCATCACACTAGCCACCATCTTCGCTGTCCGGACTGAGAAACTGACCCACGACCAGATCAACTGAGCAAGACCAGTTCGAGCCCAGGTAGGCGGCTCCCAGAAGCGGGAATCACTGGGAATTCGCCAGATGGAGTCAGGGTTAAGCCCCTCCCCCTCCTCCATTTTGCCGAGCCTGGTGGACCCGCCCAGGAACTGCCCGGGAACCAGTATGCAGAGCTTCGCAAGCGGCTGGGGAGACTGGAGCCCGGCTCGCGCCGAGCCCAGCTGACGATGGGATCCCAAGGAGGGCAGATGGGTTTTGGGTGTTGGCCCATCGCCTCTGGGGGTCCCGGAAGCAGCCAGATGAAACTCGCCCATCACACTAGCCACCATCTTCGCTGTCCGGACGCTGAGAAACTGACCCACGAACAGATCAACTGAGCAAGACCAGTTCGAGCCCAGGTAGGCGGCTCCCAGAAGCGGGAATCACTGGGAATTCGCCAGATGGAGTCAGGGTTAAGCCACTCCCCCCTCCTCCATTTTGCCGAGCCTGGTGGACCCGCCCAGGAACTGCCGGGGAACCAGTATGCAGAGCTCGCATAGCGGCTGGGGAGACTGGAGCCCGGCTCGCGCCGAGCCCAGCTGACGATGGGATCCCAAGGAGGGCAGATGGGTTTTGGGTGTTGGCCCATCGCCTCTGGGGGGTCCCGGAAGCAGCCAGATGAAACTTCGCCCATCACACTAGCCACCATCTTCGCTGTCCGGACGCTGAGAAACTGACCCACGAACAGATCAACTGAGCAAGACCAGTTCGAGCCCAGGTAGGCGGCTCCCAGAAGCGGGAATCACTGGGAATTCGCCAGATGGAGTCAGGGTTAAGCCACTCCCCCTCCTCCATTTTGCCGAGCCTGGTGGACCCGCCCAGGAACTGCCCGGGAACCAGTATGCAGAGCCTCAGCGGCTGGGGAGACTGGAGCCCGGCTCGCGCCGAGCCCAGCTGACGATGGGATCCCAAGGAGGGCAGATGGGTTTTGGGTGTTGGCCCATCGCCTCTGGGGGGTCCCGGAAGCAGCCAGATGAAACTTCGCCCATCACACTAGCCACCATCTTCGCTGTCCGGACGCTGAGAAACTGACCCACGAACAGATCAACTGAGCAAGACCAGTTCGAGCCCAGGTAGGCGGCTCCCAGAAGCGGGAATCACTGGGAATTCGCCAGATGGAGTCAGGGTTAAGCCACTCCCCCTCCTCCATTTTGCCGAGCCTGGTGGACCCGCCCAGGAACTGCCCGGGAACCAGTATGCAGAGCTTCGCAAGCGGCTGGGGAGACTGGAGCCCGGCTCGCGCCGAGCCCAGCTGGCGATGGGATCCCAAGGAGGGCAGATGGGTTTTGGGTGTTGGCCCATCGCCTCTGGGGGTCCCGGAAGCAGCCAGATGAAACTTCGCCCATCACACTAGCCACCATCTTCGCTGTCCGGACGCTGAGAAACTGACCCACGAACAGATCAACTGAGCAAGACCAGTTCGAGCCCAGGTAGGCGGCTCCCAGAAGCGGGAATCACTGGGAATTCGCCAGATGGAGTCAGGGTTAAGCCACTCCCCCTCCTCCATTTTGCCGAGCCTGGTGGACCCGCCCAGGAACTGCCCGGGAACCAGTATGCAGAGCTTCGCAGCGGCTGGGGAGACTGGAGCCCGGCTCGCGCCGAGCCCAGCTGGCGATGGGATCCCAAGGAGGGCAGATGGGTTTTGGGTGTTGGCCCATCGCCTCTGGGGGTCCCGGAAGCAGCCAGATGAAACTTCGCCCATCACACTAGCCACCATCTTCGCTGTCCGGACGCTGAGAAACTGACCCACGACCAGATCAACTGAGCAAGACCAGTTCGAGCCCAGGTAGGCGGCTCCCAGAAGCGGGAATCACTGGGAATTCGCCAGATGGAGTCAGGGTTAAGCCACTCCCCCCTCCTCCATTTTGCCGAGCCTGGTGGACCCGCCCAGGAACTGCCGGGAACCAGTATGCAGAGCTCGCAAGCGGCTGGGGAGACTGGAGCCCGGCTCGCGCCGAGCCCAGCTGGCGATGGGATCCCAAGGAGGGCAGATGGGTTTTGGGTGTTGGCCCATCGCCTCTGGGGGTCCCGGAAGCAGCCAGATGAAACTCGCCCATCACACTAGCCACCATCTTCGCTGTCCGGACGCTGAGAAACTGACCCACGAACAGATCAACTGAGCAAGACCAGTTCGAGCCCAGGTAGGCGGCTCCCAGAAGCGGGAATCACTGGGAATTCGCCAGATGGAGTCAGGGTTAAGCCACTCCCCCCTCCTCCATTTTGCCGAGCCTGGTGGACCCGCCCAGGAACTGCCCGGGAACCAGTATGCAGAGCTTCATAGCGGCTGGGGAGACTGGAGCCCGGCTCGCGCCGAGCCCAGCTGGCGATGGGATCCCAAGGAGGGCAGATGGGTTTTGGGTGTTGGCCCATCGCCTCTGGGGGGTCCCGGAAGCAGCCAGATGAAACTTCGCCCATCACACTAGCCACCATCTTCGCTGTCCGGACGCTGAGAAACTGACCCACGACCAGATCAACTGAGCAAGACCAGTTCGAGCCCAGGTAGGCGGCTCCCAGAAGCGGGAATCACTGGGAATTCGCCAGATGGAGTCAGGGTTAAGCCACTCCCCCTCCTCCATTTTGCCGAGCCTGGTGGACCCGCCCAGGAACTGCCCGGGGAACCAGTATGCAGAGCTTCGCAAGCGGCTGGGGAGACTGGAGCCCGGCTCGCGCCGAGCCCAGCTGGCGATGGGATCCCAAGGAGGGCAGATGGGTTTTGGGTGTTGGCCCATCGCCTCTGGGGGGTCCCGGAAGCAGCCAGATGAAACTTCGCCCATCACACTAGCCACCATCTTCGCTGTCCGGACGCTGAGAAACTGACCCACGACCAGATCAACTGAGCAAGACCAGTTCGAGCCCAGGTAGGCGGCTCCCAGAAGCGGGAATCACTGGGAATTCGCCAGATGGAGTCAGGGTTAAGCCACTCCCCCCTCCTCCATTTTGCCGAGCCTGGTGGACCCGCCCAGGAACTGCCCGGGAACCAGTATGCAGAGCTCCAGCGGCTGGGGAGACTGGAGCCCGGCTCGCGCCGAGCCCAGCTGGCGATGGGATCCCAAGGAGGGCAGATGGGTTTTGGGTGTTGGCCCATCGCCTCTGGGGGGTCCCGGAAGCAGCCAGATGAAACTTCGCCCATCACACTAGCCACCATCTTCGCTGTCCGGACGCTGAGAAACTGACCCACGACCAGATCAACTGAGCAAGACCAGTTCGAGCCCAGGTAGGCGGCTCCCAGAAGCGGGAATCACTGGGAATTCGCCAGATGGAGTCAGGGTTAAGCCACTCCCCCTCCTCCATTTTGCCGAGCCTGGTGGACCCGCCCAGGAACTGCCCGGGAACCAGTATGCAGAGCCGCATAGCGGCTGGGGAGACTGGAGCCCGGCTCGCGCCGAGCCCAGCTGGCGATGGGATCCCAAGGAGGGCAGATGGGTTTTGGGTGTTGGCCCATCGCCTCTGGGGGGTCCCGGAAGCAGCCAGATGAAACTCGCCCATCACACTAGCCACCATCTTCGCTGTCCGGACGCTGAGAAACTGACCCACGACCAGATCAACTGAGCAAGACCAGTTCGAGCCCAGGTAGGCGGCTCCCAGAAGCGGGAATCACTGGGAATTCGCCAGATGGAGTCAGGGTTAAGCCACTCCCCCCCTCCTCCATTTTGCCGAGCCTGGTGGACCCGCCCAGGAACTGCCCGGGAACCAGTATGCAGAGCTTCGCAAGCGGCTGGGGAGACTGGAGCCCGGCTCGCGCCGAGCCCAGCTGGCGATGGGATCCCAAGGAGGGCAGATGGGTTTTGGGTGTTGGCCCATCGCCTCTGGGGGGTCCCGGAAGCAGCCAGATGAAACTTCGCCCATCACACTAGCCACCATCTTCGCTGTCCGGACGCTGAGAAACTGACCCACGACCAGATCAACTGAGCAAGACCAGTT
This sequence comes from Cryptotis parvus, assembly GCA_021461705.1. Taxonomy (NCBI): domain Eukaryota; kingdom Metazoa; phylum Chordata; class Mammalia; order Eulipotyphla; family Soricidae; genus Cryptotis; species Cryptotis parvus. The sequence goes on from JAJIBD010000418.1 coordinate 119,100, forward strand.
CGAGCCCAGGTAGGCGGCTCCCAGAAGCGGGAATCACTGGGAATTCGCCAGATGGAGTCAGGGTTAAGCCACTCCCCCTCCTCCATTTTGCCGAGCCTGGTGGACCCGCCCAGGAACTGCCCGGGAACCAGTATGCAGAGCTCGCATAGCGGCTGGGGAGACTGGAGCCCGGCTCGCGCCGAGCCCAGCTGGCGATGGGATCCCAAGGAGGGCAGATGGGTTTTGGGTGTTGGCCCATCGCCTCTGGGGGTCCCGGAAGCAGCCAGATGAAACTCGCCCATCACACTAGCCACCATCTTCGCTGTCCGGGCTGAGAAACTGACCCACGACCAGATCAACTGAGCAAGACCAGTTCGAGCCCAGGTAGGCGGCTCCCAGAAGCGGGAATCACTGGGAATTCGCCAGATGGAGTCAGGGTTAAGCCACTCCCCCCTCCTCCATTTTGCCGAGCCTGGTGGACCCGCCCAGGAACTGCCCGGGAACCAGTATGCAGAGCTCGCATAGCGGCTGGGGAGACTGGAGCCCGGCTCGCGCCGAGCCCAGCTGGCGATGGGATCCCAAGGAGGGCAGATGGGTTTTGGGTGTTGGCCCATCGCCTCTGGGGGGTCCCGGAAGCAGCCAGATGAAACTCGCCCATCACACTAGCCACCATCTTCGCTGTCCGGACGCTGAGAAACTGACCCACGACCAGATCAACTGAGCAAGACCAGTTCGAGCCCAGGTAGGCGGCTCCCAGAAGCGGGAATCACTGGGAATTCGCCAGATGGAGTCAGGGTTAAGCCACTCCCCCTCCTCCATTTTGCCGAGCCTGGTGGACCCGCCCAGGAACTGCCCGGGAACCAGTATGCAGAGCTTCGCAGCGGCTGGGGAGACTGGAGCCCGGCTCGCGCCGAGCCCAGCTGGCGATGGGATCCCAAGGAGGGCAGATGGGTTTTGGGTGTTGGCCCATCGCCTCTGGGGGTCCCGGAAGCAGCCAGATGAAACTTCGCCCATCACACTAGCCACCATCTTCGCTGTCCGGACGCTGAGAAACTGACCCACGACCAGATCAACTGAGCAAGACCAGTTCGAGCCCAGGTAGGCGGCTCCCAGAAGCGGGAATCACTGGGAATTCGCCAGATGGAGTCAGGGTTAAGCCACTCCCCCCTCCTCCATTTTGCCGAGCCTGGTGGACCCGCCCAGGAACTGCCCGGGAACCAGTATGCAGAGCTTCATAGCGGCTGGGGAGACTGGAGCCCGGCTCGCGCCGAGCCCAGCTGGCGATGGGATCCCAAGGAGGGCAGATGGGTTTTGGGTGTTGGCCCATCGCCTCTGGGGGGTCCCGGAAGCAGCCAGATGAAACTCGCCCATCACACTAGCCACCATCTTCGCTGTCCGGACGCTGAGAAACTGACCCACGACCAGATCAACTGAGCAAGACCAGTTCGAGCCCAGGTAGGCGGCTCCCAGAAGCGGGAATCACTGGGAATTCGCCAGATGGAGTCAGGGTTAAGCCACTCCCCCCTCCTCCATTTTGCCGAGCCTGGTGGACCCGCCCAGGAACTGCCCGGGAACCAGTATGCAGAGCTTCGCAAGCGGCTGGGGAGACTGGAGCCCGGCTCGCGCCGAGCCCAGCTGACGATGGGATCCCAAGGAGGGCAGATGGGTTTTGGGTGTTGGCCCATCGCCTCTGGGGGGTCCCGGAAGCAGCCAGATGAAACTTCGCCCATCACACTAGCCACCATCTTCGCTGTCCGGACGCTGAGAAACTGACCCACGACCAGATCAACTGAGCAAGACCAGTTCGAGCCCAGGTAGGCGGCTCCCAGAAGCGGGAATCACTGGGAATTCGCCAGATGGAGTCAGGGTTAAGCCACTCCCCCCCTCCTCCATTTTGCCGAGCCTGGTGGACCCGCCCAGGAACTGCCCGGGAACCAGTATGCAGAGCTTCATGGCGGCTGGGGAGACTGGAGCCCGGCTCGCGCCGAGCCCAGCTGGCGATGGGATCCCAAGGAGGGCAGATGGGTTTTGGGTGTTGGCCCATCGCCTCTGGGGGTCCCGGAAGCAGCCAGATGAAACTTCGCCCATCACACTAGCCACCATCTTCGCTGTCCGGACGCTGAGAAACTGACCCACGACCAGATCAACTGAGCAAGACCAGTTCGAGCCCAGGTAGGCGGCTCCCAGAAGCGGGAATCACTGGGAATTCGCCAGATGGAGTCAGGGTTAAGCCACTCCCCCTCCTCCATTTTGCCGAGCCTGGTGGACCCGCCCAGGAACTGCCCGGGAACCAGTATGCAGAGCTTCGCAGCGGCTGGGGAGACTGGAGCCCGGCTCGCGCCGAGCCCAGCTGGCGATGGGATCCCAAGGAGGGCAGATGGGTTTTGGGTGTTGGCCCATCGCCTCTGGGGGTCCCGGAAGCAGCCAGATGAAACTTCGCCCATCACACTAGCCACCATCTTCGCTGTCCGGACGCTGAGAAACTGACCCACGACCAGATCAACTGAGCAAGACCAGTTCGAGCCCAGGTAGGCGGCTCCCAGAAGCGGGAATCACTGGGAATTCGCCAGATGGAGTCAGGGTTAAGCCCCTCCCCCCTCCTCCATTTTGCCGAGCCTGGTGGACCCGCCCAGGAACTGCCCGGGAACCAGTATGCAGAGCTTCAGCGGCTGGGGAGACTGGAGCCCGGCTCGCGCCGAGCCCAGCTGGCGATGGGATCCCAAGGAGGGCAGATGGGTTTTGGGTGTTGGCCCATCGCCTCTGGGGGGTCCCGGAAGCAGCCAGATGAAACTTCGCCCATCACACTAGCCACCATCTTCGCTGTCCGGACGCTGAGAAACTGACCCACGACCAGATCAACTGAGCAAGACCAGTTCGAGCCCAGGTAGGCGGCTCCCAGAAGCGGGAATCACTGGGAATTCGCCAGATGGAGTCAGGGTTAAGCCACTCCCCCTCCTCCATTTTGCCGAGCCTGGTGGACCCGCCCAGGAACTGCCCGGGAACCAGTATGCAGAGCTTCGCAGCGGCTGGGGAGACTGGAGCCCGGCTCGCGCCGAGCCCAGCTGGCGATGGGATCCCAAGGAGGGCAGATGGGTTTTGGGTGTTGGCCCATCGCCTCTGGGGGGTCCCGGAAGCAGCCAGATGAAACTTCGCCCATCACACTAGCCACCATCTTCGCTGTCCGGACGCTGAGAAACTGACCCACGACCAGATCAACTGAGCAAGACCAGTTCGAGCCCAGGTAGGCGGCTCCCAGAAGCGGGAATCACTGGGAATTCGCCAGATGGAGTCAGGGTTAAGCCACTCCCCCCTCCTCCATTTTGCCGAGCCTGGTGGACCCGCCCAGGAACTGCCCGGGAACCAGTATGCAGAGCTTCAGCGGCTGGGGAGACTGGAGCCCGGCTCGCGCCGAGCCCAGCTGGCGATGGGATCCCAAGGAGGGCAGATGGGTTTTGGGTGTTGGCCCATCGCCTCTGGGGGGTCCCGGAAGCAGCCAGATGAAACTTCGCCCATCACACTAGCCACCATCTTCGCTGTCCGGACCTGAGAAACTGACCCACGACCAGATCAACTGAGCAAGACCAGTTCGAGCCCAGGTAGGCGGCTCCCAGAAGCGGGAATCACTGGGAATTCGCCAGATGGAGTCAGGGTTAAGCCACTCCCCCTCCTCCATTTTGCCGAGCCTGGTGGACCCGCCCAGGAACTGCCGGGGAACCAGTATGCAGAGCTCCAGCGGCTGGGGAGACTGGAGCCCGGCTCGCGCCGAGCCCAGCTGGCGATGGGATCCCAAGGAGGGCAGATGGGTTTTGGGTGTTGGCCCATCGCCTCTGGGGGGTCCCGGAAGCAGCCAGATGAAACTTCGCCCATCACACTAGCCACCATCTTCGCTGTCCGGACTGAGAAACTGACCCACGACCAGATCAACTGAGCAAGACCAGTTCGAGCCCAGGTAGGCGGCTCCCAGAAGCGGGAATCACTGGGAATTCGCCAGATGGAGTCAGGGTTAAGCCACTCCCCCTCCTCCATTTTGCCGAGCCTGGTGGACCCGCCCAGGAACTGCCCGGGAACCAGTATGCAGAGCCGCAGCGGCTGGGGAGACTGGAGCCCGGCTCGCGCCGAGCCCAGCTGGCGATGGGATCCCAAGGAGGGCAGATGGGTTTTGGGTGTTGGCCCATCGCCTCTGGGGGTCCCGGAAGCAGCCAGATGAAACTTCGCCCATCACACTAGCCACCATCTTCGCTGTCCGGACGCTGAGAAACTGACCCACGACCAGATCAACTGAGCAAGACCAGTTCGAGCCCAGGTAGGCGGCTCCCAGAAGCGGGAATCACTGGGAATTCGCCAGATGGAGTCAGGGTTAAGCCACTCCCCCTCCTCCATTTTGCCGAGCCTGGTGGACCCGCCCAGGAACTGCCCGGGAACCAGTATGCAGAGCTCATGGCGGCTGGGGAGACTGGAGCCCGGCTCGCGCCGAGCCCAGCTGGCGATGGGATCCCAAGGAGGGCAGATGGGTTTTGGGTGTTGGCCCATCGCCTCTGGGGGGTCCCGGAAGCAGCCAGATGAAACTTCGCCCATCACACTAGCCACCATCTTCGCTGTCCGGACGCTGAGAAACTGACCCACGACCAGATCAACTGAGCAAGACCAGTTCGAGCCCAGGTAGGCGGCTCCCAGAAGCGGGAATCACTGGGAATTCGCCAGATGGAGTCAGGGTTAAGCCACTCCCCCTCCTCCATTTTGCCGAGCCTGGTGGACCCGCCCAGGAACTGCCCGGGAACCAGTATGCAGAGCTCGCAAGCGGCTGGGGAGACTGGAGCCCGGCTCGCGCCGAGCCCAGCTGGCGATGGGATCCCAAGGAGGGCAGATGGGTTTTGGGTGTTGGCCCATCGCCTCTGGGGGGTCCCGGAAGCAGCCAGATGAAACTTCGCCCATCACACTAGCCACCATCTTCGCTGTCCGGACTGAGAAACTGACCCACGACCAGATCAACTGAGCAAGACCAGTTCGAGCCCAGGTAGGCGGCTCCCAGAAGCGGGAATCACTGGGAATTCGCCAGATGGAGTCAGGGTTAAGCCACTCCCCCCTCCTCCATTTTGCCGAGCCTGGTGGACCCGCCCAGGAACTGCCCGGGAACCAGTATGCAGAGCTTCAAGCGGCTGGGGAGACTGGAGCCCGGCTCGCGCCGAGCCCAGCTGGCGATGGGATCCCAAGGAGGGCAGATGGGTTTTGGGTGTTGGCCCATCGCCTCTGGGGGTCCCGGAAGCAGCCAGATGAAACTTCGCCCATCACACTAGCCACCATCTTCGCTGTCCGGACGCTGAGAAACTGACCCACGACCAGATCAACTGAGCAAGACCAGTTCGAGCCCAGGTAGGCGGCTCCCAGAGCGGGAATCACTGGGAATTCGCCAGATGGAGTCAGGGGTTAAGCCACTCCCCCTCCTCCATTTTGCCGAGCCTGGTGGACCCCGCCCAGGAACTGCCCGGGAACCAGTATGCAGAGCTTCGCAGCGGCTGGGGAGACTGGAGCCCGGCTCGCGCCGAGCCCAGCTGGCGATGGGATCCCAAGGAGGGCAGATGGGTTTTGGGTGTTGGCCCATCGCCTCTGGGGGGTCCCGGAAGCAGCCAGATGAAACTTCGCCCATCACACTAGCCACCATCTTCGCTGTCCGGACGCTGAGAAACTGACCCACGACCAGATCAACTGAGCAAGACCAGTTCGAGCCCAGGTAGGCGGCTCCCAGAAGCGGGAATCACTGGGAATTCGCCAGATGGAGTCAGGGTTAAGCCACTCCCCCCTCCTCCATTTTGCCGAGCCTGGTGGACCCGCCCAGGAACTGCCCGGGAACCAGTATGCAGAGCTTCATAGCGGCTGGGGAGACTGGAGCCCGGCTCGCGCCGAGCCCAGCTGGCGATGGGATCCCAAGGAGGGCAGATGGGTTTTGGGTGTTGGCCCATCGCCTCTGGGGGGTCCCGGAAGCAGCCAGATGAAACTTCGCCCATCACACTAGCCACCATCTTCGCTGTCCGGACGCTGAGAAACTGACCCACGACCAGATCAACTCAGCAAGACCAGTTCGAGCCCAGGTAGGCGGCTCCCAGAAGCGGGAATCACTGGGAATTCGCCAGATGGAGTCAGGGTTAAGCCACTCCCCCCTCCTCCATTTTGCCGAGCCTGGTGGACCCGCCCAGGAACTGCCCGGGAACCAGTATGCAGAGCCGCTAGCGGCTGGGGAGACTGGAGCCCGGCTCGCGCCGAGCCCAGCTGGCGATGGGATCCCAAGGAGGAGGCAGATGGGTTTTGGGTGTTGGCCCATCGCCTCTGGGGGTCCCGGAAGCAGCCAGATGAAACTTCGCCCATCACACTAGCCACCATCTTCGCTGTCCGGGCTGAGAAACTGACCCACGACCAGATCAACTCAGCAAGACCAGTTCGAGCCCAGGTAGGCGGCTCCCAGAAGCGGGAATCACTGGGAATTCGCCAGATGGAGTCAGGGTTAAGCCACTCCCCCTCCTCCATTTTGCCGAGCCTGGTGGACCCGCCCAGGAACTGCCCGGGAACCAGTATGCAGAGCCGCAGCGGCTGGGGAGACTGGAGCCCGGCTCGCGCCGAGCCCAGCTGGCGATGGGATCCCAAGGAGGGCAGATGGGTTTTGGGTGTTGGCCCATCGCCTCTGGGGGGTCCCGGAAGCAGCCAGATGAAACTTCGCCCATCACACTAGCCACCATCTTCGCTGTCGGACGCTGAGAAACTGACCCACGACCAGATCAACTGAGCAAGACCAGTTCGAGCCCAGGTAGGCGGCTCCCAGAAGCGGGAATCACTGGGAATTCGCCAGATGGAGTCAGGGTTAAGCCACTCCCCCCTCCTCCATTTTGCCGAGCCTGGTGGACCCGCCCAGGAACTGCCCGGGAACCAGTATGCAGAGCTTCATAGCGGCTGGGGAGACTGGAGCCCGGCTCGCGCCGAGCCCAGCTGGCGATGGGATCCCAAGGAGGGCAGATGGGTTTTGGGTGTTGGCCCATCGCCTCTGGGGGGTCCCGGAAGCAGCCAGATGAAACTTCGCCCATCACACTAGCCACCATCTTCGCTGTCCGGACGCTGAGAAACTGACCCACGACCAGATCAACTCAGCAAGACCAGTTCGAGCCCAGGTAGGCGGCTCCCAGAAGCGGGAATCACTGGGAATTCGCCAGATGGAGTCAGGGTTAAGCCACTCCCCCCCTCCTCCATTTTGCCGAGCCTGGTGGACCCGCCCAGGAACTGCCCGGGAACCAGTATGCAGACCGCTCAGCGGCTGGGGAGACTGGAGCCCGGCTCGCGCCGAGCCCAGCTGGCGATGGGATCCCAAGGAGGGCAGATGGGTTTTGGGTGTTGGCCCATCGCCTCTGGGGGGTCCCGGAAGCAGCCAGATGAAACTTCGCCCATCACACTAGCCACCATCTTCGCTGTCCGGACTGAGAAACTGACCCACGACCAGATCAACTGAGCAAGACCAGTTCGAGCCCAGGTAGGCGGCTCCCAGAAGCGGGAATCACTGGGAATTCGCCAGATGGAGTCAGGGGTTAAGCCACTCCCCCTCCTCCATTTTGCCGAGCCTGGTGGACCCGCCCAGGAACTGCCGGGGAACCAGTATGCAGAGCCGCAGCGGCTGGGGAGACTGGAGCCCGGCTCGCGCCGAGCCCAGCTGGCGATGGGATCCCAAGGAGGGCAGATGGGTTTTGGGTGTTGGCCCATCGCCTCTGGGGGGTCCCGGAAGCAGCCAGATGAAACTCGCCCATCACACTAGCCACCATCTTCGCTGTCCGGACGCTGAGAAACTGACCCACGACCAGATCAACTGAGCAAGACCAGTTCGAGCCCAGGTAGGCGGCTCCCAGAAGCGGGAATCACTGGGAATTCGCCAGATGGAGTCAGGGTTAAGCCACTCCCCCCTCCTCCATTTTGCCGAGCCTGGTGGACCCGCCCAGGAACTGCCCGGGAACCAGTATGCAGAGCTTCATGGCGGCTGGGGAGACTGGAGCCCGGCTCGCGCCGAGCCCAGCTGGCGATGGGATCCCAAGGAGGGCAGATGGGTTTTGGGTGTTGGCCCATCGCCTCTGGGGGTCCCGGAAGCAGCCAGATGAAACTCGCCCATCACACTAGCCACCATCTTCGCTGTCCGGACTGAGAAACTGACCCACGACCAGATCAACTGAGCAAGACCAGTTCGAGCCCAGGTAGGCGGCTCCCAGAAGCGGGAATCACTGGGAATTCGCCAGATGGAGTCAGGGTTAAGCCACTCCCCCCCTCCTCCATTTTGCCGAGCCTGGTGGACCCGCCCAGGAACTGCCCGGGAACCAGTATGCAGAGCTTCATAGCGGCTGGGGAGACTGGAGCCCGGCTCGCGCCGAGCCCAGCTGGCGATGGGATCCCAAGGAGGGCAGATGGGTTTTGGGTGTTGGCCCATCGCCTCTGGGGGGTCCCGGAAGCAGCCAGATGAAACTTCGCCCATCACACTAGCCACCATCTTCGCTGTCCGGACCTGAGAAACTGACCCACGACCAGATCAACTGAGCAAGACCAGTTCGAGCCCAGGTAGGCGGCTCCCAGAAGCGGGAATCACTGGGAATTCGCCAGATGGAGTCAGGGTTAAGCCACTCCCCCCTCCTCCATTTTGCCGAGCCTGGTGGACCCGCCCAGGAACTGCCCGGGGAACCAGTATGCAGAGCTCACAGCGGCTGGGGAGACTGGAGCCCGGCTCGCGCCCGAGCTGGCGATGGGATCCCAAGGAGGGCAGATGGGTTTTGGGTGTTGGCCCATCGCCTCTGGGGGGTCCCGGAAGCAGCCAGATGAAACTTCGCCCATCACACTAGCCACCATCTTCGCTGTCCGGACTGAGAAACTGACCCACGACCAGATCAACTCAGCAAGACCAGTTCGAGCCCAGGTAGGCGGCTCCCAGAGCGGGAATCACTGGGAATTCGCCAGATGGAGTCAGGGTTAAGCCACTCCCCCCTCCTCCATTTTGCCGAGCCTGGTGGACCCGCCCAGGAACTGCCCGGGAACCAGTATGCAGAGCTTCATAGCGGCTGGGGAGACTGGAGCCCGGCTCGCGCCGAGCCCAGCTGGCGATGGGATCCCAAGGAGGGCAGATGGGTTTTGGGTGTTGGCCCATCGCCTCTGGGGGGTCCCGGAAGCAGCCAGATGAAACTTCGCCCATCACACTAGCCACCATCTTCGCTGTCCGGACGCTGAGAAACTGACCCACGACCAGATCAACTCAGCAAGACCAGTTCGAGCCCAGGTAGGCGGCTCCCAGAAGCGGGAATCACTGGGAATTCGCCAGATGGAGTCAGGGTTAAGCCACTCCCCCCTCCTCCATTTTGCCGAGCCTGGTGGACCCGCCCAGGAACTGCCGGGAACCAGTATGCAGCGCATAGCGGCTGGGGAGACTGGAGCCCGGCTCGCGCCGAGCCCAGCTGGCGATGGGATCCCAAGAGGAGGGCAGATGGGTTTTGGGTGTTGGCCCATCGCCTCTGGGGGGTCCCGGAAGCAGCCAGATGAAACTTCGCCCATCACACTAGCCACCATCTTCGCTGTCCGGACGCTGAGAAACTGACCCACGACCAGATCAACTCAGCAAGACCAGTTCGAGCCCAGGTAGGCGGCTCCCAGAAGCGGGAATCACTGGGAATTCGCCAGATGGAGTCAGGGTTAAGCCACTCCCCCTCCTCCATTTTGCCGAGCCTGGTGGACCCGCCCAGGAACTGCCCGGGAACCAGTATGCAGAGCATCGCAGCGGCTGGGGAGACTGGGCCCGGCTCGCGCCGAGCCCAGCTGGCGATGGGATCCCAAGGAGGGCAGATGGGTTTTGGGTGTTGGCCCATCGCCTCTGGGGGGTCCCGGAAGCAGCCAGATGAAACTTCGCCCATCACACTAGCCACCATCTTCGCTGTCGGACGCTGAGAAACTGACCCACGACCAGATCAACTCAGCAAGACCAGTTCGAGCCCAGGTAGGCGGCTCCCAGAAGCGGGAATCACTGGGAATTCGCCAGATGGAGTCAGGGTTAAGCCACTCCCCCTCCTCCATTTTGCCGAGCCTGGTGGACCCGCCCAGGAACTGCCCGGGAACCAGTATGCAGAGCCGCTAGCGGCTGGGGAGACTGGAGCCCGGCTCGCGCCGAGCCCAGCTGGCGATGGGATCCCAAGGAGGGCAGATGGGTTTTGGGTGTTGGCCCATCGCCTCTGGGGGGTCCCGGAAGCAGCCAGATGAAACTTCGCCCATCACACTAGCCACCATCTTCGCTGTCCGGACGCTGAGAACTGACCCACGACCAGATCAACTCGAGCAAGACCAGTTCGAGCCCAGGTAGGCGGCTCCCAGAAGCGGGAATCACTGGGAATTCGCCAGATGGAGTCAGGGTTAAGCCACTCCCCCCTCCTCCATTTTGCCGAGCCTGGTGGACCCGCCCAGGAACTGCCCGGGAACCAGTATGCAGAGCTCGCAGCGGCTGGGGAGACTGGAGCCCGGCTCGCGCGAGCCCAGCTGGCGATGGGATCCCAAGGAGGGCAGATGGGTTTTGGGTGTTGGCCCATCGCCTCTGGGGGTCCCGGAAGCAGCCAGATGAAACTTCGCCCATCACACTAGCCACCATCTTCGCTGTCCGGACTGAGAAACTGACCCACGACCAGATCAACTCAGCAAGACCAGTTCGAGCCCAGGTAGGCGGCTCCCAGAAGCGGGAATCACTGGGAATTCGCCAGATGGAGTCAGGGTTAAGCCACTCCCCCCTCCTCCATTTTGCCGAGCCTGGTGGACCCGCCCAGGAACTGCCCGGGGAACCAGTATGCAGAGCTTCGTAGCGGCTGGGGAGACTGGAGCCCGGCTCGCGCCGAGCCCAGCTGGCGATGGGATCCCAAGGAGGGCAGATGGGTTTTGGGTGTTGGCCCATCGCCTCTGGGGGGTCCCGGAAGCAGCCAGATGAAACTTCGCCCATCACACTAGCCACCATCTTCGCTGTCCGGACGCTGAGAACTGACCCACGACCAGATCAACTCAGCAAGACCAGTTCGAGCCCAGGTAGGCGGCTCCCAGAAGCGGGAATCACTGGGAATTCGCCAGATGGAGTCAGGGTTAAGCCACTCCCCCCTCCTCCATTTTGCCGAGCCTGGTGGACCCGCCCAGGAACTGCCCGGGAACCAGTATGCAGAGCTTGCAAGCGGCTGGGGAGACTGGAGCCCGGCTCGCGCCGAGCCCAGCTGGCGATGGGATCCCAAAGGAGGGCAGATGGGTTTTGGGTGTTGGCCCATCGCCTCTGGGGGGTCCCGGAAGCAGCCAGATGAAACTTCGCCCATCACACTAGCCACCATCTTCGCTGTCCGGACGCTGAGAAACTGACCCACGACCAGATCAACTCAGCAAGACCAGTTCGAGCCCAGGTAGGCGGCTCCCAGAAGCGGGAATCACTGGGAATTCGCCAGATGGAGTCAGGGTTAAGCCACTCCCCCTCCTCCATTTTGCCGAGCCTGGTGGACCCGCCCAGGAACTGCCCGGGGAACCAGTATGCAGAGCTTCATAGCGGCTGGGGAGACTGGAGCCCGGCTCGCGCCGAGCCCAGCTGGCGATGGGATCCCAAGGAGGGCAGATGGGTTTTGGGTGTTGGCCCATCGCCTCTGGGGGTCCCGGAAGCAGCCAGATGAAACTTCGCCCATCACACTAGCCACCATCTTCGCTGTCCGGGCGCTGAGAAACTGACCCACGACCAGATCAACTGAGCAAGACCAGTTCGAGCCCAGG
>JAJIBD010000419.1:0-36040 GCA_021461705.1 Cryptotis parvus
AATGGCATCTGCTTGCTGCAGGAATATGAAGAGCCTCAAACCATTTGTTCGGGGTCCTGACAAAGAAGTCTGACCATTTTGTAGATGGGCGGCCACGTGATCTTTTGACTTCCAATGGAATCCAGTCTGTAACCACTCTAGTCTATCAGTTGTCTCCAGGTCACATTACATGTCCAGCCCATTTGATTATCAATGCCTTAGCAAATGAGACAGCATCCTGATTCTAGATCACTGACAGAGGTGGAAACTCCATTTTCCTTCTCTCACTTAAATGAGGATTGATATTACATGCATAGCTCTTTTGATACCTCTTTGGGAGAACTGAATAGCATTCTAATCCTGATTTGGTAGGTCCCAGGTCTCTGAGGCATATGCTAATGCAGGGAGAATGGTGGAGTCAAAGAGATGTGCCTGAAGCCAGAGGTTCTTTGTCCTTTTAGCTATTTCTTCAATGGTCTTGAAGGTGCTCCATGCCACTCTCTTCCTGCTGCACAGCTACGCTCATCATGTTGATGTATTGACCCAGGTACACATAACTGCAGCATTCAGAGATGATTGTTCTGTTGAGTGAATGGAACAACTGTAACTAGCTCATTTTTCATGAACATTGTTTTGTTGAGAGTCAGCTGAGATTGAACCTGCCTTTCCACATTCTTGGTCGAAGTCAGCCAGCATTTGTGCTGCTTGCCTAATGTTTGGTGTTATTAGAATGATTCCATCAGTGAAGTGGAGGTGGTATAGTTGTGGACCATTTATCTTCACTACCATTCCTTCCTATGCTAATTGTCGCATGACATTCTCGAGGGTGGTGCTGAAGAGTTTCTGTGAAATGATATCACCCTGCCGAACCCCTCTTTTGACAGCAATGATCACTTCCTTGTAGAATGGTGAGATCCTGGTGGTGATTCCATAATACAGCTCATGAAGGATCGTGATGCATTGGGTTTGAATGCCTTGCTTGGCTAGGGCTTCCATGACCACTTCAGTCTCAACAGAATCAGAGACATTCTTTATATTAATGAACATGAGACAGAGTAGCATATTGAACTCCCTACAAATCTAAATGAGCTTGGTTACCATGAGGATATAGTTGATTTCCTGAATCCTTTTTGAAGTAAGCTTGCTTGCATGATTGTCTTTCATCTAATATTTTGCCAAACCTCCCAGAATGACTCGAGTGAACATCTTGTAGATGACAGACAACAGGCAGATGGGGCGATAGTTACCAATGTCGTGGATGTCTCCTTCTTGAACAGTAGAACTGTTTTGCAGGTTTTCAATTGGGAGGGTAGACAGGTAGGCGTGTAAAGAGCCGAGCCAGTTTATTGATGAGTACTGATGGCAGATTCTTCAGGTATTTGGGTTTGACTTTTTCTGGGCTGAGTGCTGTTTGCTTCTTTACTGATAAAATGGTATGTCGGATTTCAGAAGGGAGAATATTGGAAATGAAATATCCATCATGTGGAATTTGGTAGTGGGCAAGTGGACATGGCTATCAAAGAGATCCTAGTAGAAGTCATGGATAATCTTCTCTATTGTCTTTCTGGTGGATGTGATAGAGTCATCAGTATGTCAGAGGGCAGTCATCTTGGTCTTTTAGTTGGCAATAGACAGGCAGGTGTTGCAAATGCTTTTTCCAGGACAATCTGTTGCATCGGCCTGTATTGCTTCTCTCTCTTTGAGGTCTTCCTTTATAGCTTCTCTGCACTGCTTTGAGAGCTTGGACATTAGATTATGGTTGCCTGAGGCTCACTTCTTGCCATGTTGGCAAATGAGCTCAAGAGTTTTAGAAGACAGGCATCCCTTGTGTCTTTCTCTCTCTAGGCATTCTTTGCACAATCATGGAAAGATTGTATTCCTGTAGGTTGTATTCTTCATCTATGTCATGAGTGATGGCATCTTCCCATATTTCCGCAATGGTCCCAAAAGTTCCCAGTTGGTTGTCATTCTGGGAGTTCTGTTCTTAAACTTGCAGCCTTTTCTCCCCATTCCATGAAGTAGAATTTAGCACAAAGGAGACAGTGTTCTGGTCCTGTTTGGAATTGTGTTAGTTACCATTAAAGTTCGCGTCAACATGATGAACTCAGATTGTCTCTCACCCTGTTCATTCCATTCTAGGCCATGGGTCTGGATGTGGAGTTCTTTGGCCGATCTTCTCAGTCCTATCTTGGTAGTAAAATCACCTACTATGATCTTGTGTAAGGAGTGATGATCTTTATAGAACTCCTCCAGTTCTAACGTAGAATTTCTAAAATTTCTTCCTTGTATGTGTGTAGATAAAAAAGATAGAAACTGATGGTAGTGGGTCACATCTCTTCAAGTGTATGTAATTGTCCTATCCAGTTTGTTAGGCACTCATATGAATTAGCACTCACGGCCAGGTTTGTGTTGACAAAAATACCGGAAACCACCAATGTCTCTTTCATCGCATGTTCTGAGGAACCGTTCTTCTCCAGTGTCAAAAAATGGCGTGATGCGATTGATGCCTTCTTGTGTCAGTCACATCAATGATGTCATACTTGTCTTTCTCTTTGCACCATCAGGTCCTCAATATATACTTCCGATTTGGCACATGTGCATTGAAAGTACAGACAATCATTTTAGTCCTTCTTTGTTTTGGCAGCCTAATGGCCGTGAGATTTTATCAGACTCTCCTTGCTCGTCCTTCTTAGTGCTGCCATTTTTAGGGTTCTTTCATGATCAGGGAAATAAACATTGTTTTTACTGGTTTTGGCATATCAAATATGCATTGGACAGCTTGCCAGGCTCTGCTGTGTGGGCTGTATACTCTCAGTAACTTGCCGGGCTCTCTGAGAGGGGTGGGTAGAATATTCTTATAATTTAGAAATAAATCGTGTGGCCGCTTTGTGGCCGTGAGCAATGGGGGAGAGCTGGTAGCAGCTCTGCCTTTTGTATCTGCGTCTGTGGTTCAAGTATTCCTGGGCTTGAAATACTTTCCTCCGAAAGGTGGTCTCTGTAGGTTGGGGGTCTTTAGTGTGGGTCTCTGATAAGCCAAACTTGAGTTTGGCTTAGTCTCTTGGGTGGAGCTCTGAGGAGGTTTGGAATCTGGATGATGAAAATCACTGCCAGCATGGTGTGGGGGTCCACTGGGTCTTCTGAGGCTCTATTGGGATAGTGGGATAGTCACTCTCCGTCCCTGACCCCTTGTGGTCAGTGGAGTGCATGGAGTGCAACGGGGGAGAGCTGGTAGCAGTTCTGCCTGGTGTATCTGCTTCTCAGATAGTCCATGGATAAAAGGCTAAAAAATTTTAAAAATTTTAAATTACAAAGCCTAAAGATAATCAAAAGTTCTCACATTAGATGTATAAACTATATTTTTAAAGGGCATAATATCCAAAATAATTTTGTACATAGATGTACATAAGTTCAAAAAATTTGGGGGTTTCCCCATGGCCTATTTTTCAGTAATCAAATACTTACCATCTTATTAAAACTAATTATTAATGAAATTAATTTGTAATATCACACTGTTAAACCTGAAAATATACAACTGAGTACAACGCCAGTGATAAAGACGTTACTGCAACTGTTCTAGCTCCAAATATGATATAGCAAAAGTCAGCTCTAAGAAAAGGGGATACTGTTTTCATTTACGTTATTTGAATTTTCTGAATAACAAATGTATTTGGAAGATTCAAAAGAAAGGAAAGAGAAGAAAGTTAGTTTGAAAAGAACTTCCAACTCACTAAAAGTAACTGATTTGGGAATGGAGCAACTGTATGGTGGACAGGGTGCTTGATAGCATGTGTCAAAGACGGTTAAATCCCCCATACCACATATGGTCCCCTGATCCTCAAAAGAACTCATCCCTGAGCACAGAACCAGGAGTAAACTCTGAACAGCATTGGTGTGACAGCCAAACCAGAAACAAAATAAAATAATCTGTTTTGTGGGCCAGAAAGAAGTTTATTTATCATCAATCAAAAGAGAAACTTTTGACCACATTTTGGATTATTCTAAAAATGAATGAAGAGATATTCCATGAATAACTAAAGTTTCAGCAACAGAAATGAATTGAGTCTCATTTTTCCCTCCTACATAGAGTTGTGTTGGCATATTTCATTAATGATTAGAGAATTCTGATAAGTAGAATTTCAGTCAGTACAGATATTAATGATACAGTAAGAAAATATAACACTCCACATAAGTCTTTTTTAAAATTATACTTAAACGGTGATATCTGTTATGGCAACTATTTCTCATTATCGTCATGGTTAGAATATTTTAGAGGCTAATGTTCCAAAACATTAATTCAACAGTTTAGCAATACCAAGTTGTATACAAAAGCATTGCATCATATTATTCTGCACCATATGTTCACCCAAGTGCACCTATGCCGTAG
The DNA here is from genome assembly GCA_021461705.1 of Cryptotis parvus. Lineage (NCBI taxonomy): Eukaryota > Metazoa > Chordata > Mammalia > Eulipotyphla > Soricidae > Cryptotis > Cryptotis parvus. Next base: position 4,364 of record JAJIBD010000419.1, read on the forward strand.
ATGAATGCTATATGTACATATGTACATATATATACATATCAGTAATATGAACAGGAGATTACTGTCTATTTAGCAAATTTTCTATGAGCTTCAATGTACTGTATTCATTAAATGTAAGAATTTCTTTTTTTTCTGAAATTAGGGATGATTTTTTATAAAACGTGCAATTTTTGGGCCCAGAATATAATTCAAATGATAGGACATATGTTTAGCCTGTGTGGGCCCTGGTTCAGTCCCCAGCAATGTAGCATTTCTTAAGCACCACAGTGGGTGGCACTGGTGATCTCATGTAGTGTAGGTCCTATGATAACTGAAAGTGATCCTATAGAAAAGTGTGCAGTATCACTTGAAAAACAAATTTAGAAAATATGCTCTATATAAGTATGTAGTCAATCACTGGAAAAGCAAGATCATATTTATATGGCAATAACTAGAGTGCAGTATTTTATGTTATAAACTCATTTTTTAAAATTATGCCATGTGAAATATACAATTACAAAGATGTTAATACTTGGGCCTCTGCCATACAGTGTTCCAGCACCCATCCCTCCACTAGGGCCAAATTCCCACCACCCATGTCCCAAACACGCCCCCCAAACCCTGCCTGCCCCTATGGCAAACACATTTTATTTCTCTGTCTATCTCTTTTTCTCTGTCCCTGTATTTCTCTTGCTCCCTTTTCTTATATTTTGTGGCTTGCCCTACAGATATTAACGATGTATGATGTCTCTATGTACATATTCAATAGTGAGTTCTTGTTGACATCATAATTCCCCATAACCTCTCCAGTTTATTGCAACCAGAATGATCATTACAGTGTATAAATGAGAAAGATCCTGGGAAAGACCTGGTGATAAGATCCATTATAGTCTAAGATTGTCCACGGCTGCTCTATGGCCGTGCCCCAGCGCAGCTGTGGATCTGAAGTGTCTATGTTCCGGCAGTTGAATGTGGTGGCTAGGAGCTCAGGCCACGTCTACCAACATGGAGTCTGAGGGCCCATTCCCTGCTCCAAGTCCGGCCAGTGTGTCCGCCTGAATGCTAAGCAAGCCCTAGAAGCTGTGAGGACATGACCAGGGACTGGCAGAGCCTTTTGCCATTCCCCCAGGAACTCCATGGACCTCTCCACATGAGGCCGAGCTGCAGCTGAAGATCAGGAGTGTATCTTCCGGTGGTTGGCTGTGGTGGTTGGGAACTCAGCGCCAGAAACACTCTTTTGTATTAAGTGAAATGCAATGTGATATACTAAAAACAGTCTTTTTAGAAAACGAATTTCTTATCTTTGTAAAACTCTGCAGAAAATATCCTTATGCATGTCCTCGAAATTACTGTGATACCTCAGTGTGTTACCATCTATAATCTGTATGTGCAAAATAAGTTATTCCTCTTTTCCCTGAAATATTTCTCTATATTACTTTAATATTATACATTTCAACTTTGGCAGCCTAATAAATTATGCATAGCATTACAATAACTTTTTATTTTATACAAAAAATATTTAAAATTTCTGCATAAATTTTTTTGTCAGTAGAATTTCATTATTTCTTTAGACATCCATTATTTGGTTGGTTAAAATTCAGAACCAATTTCATACAAATAGGAACTTTCCCACTGATAGGGTAATATTTTTATTAATTTCGCAGAACAACATCAGAAATTAAACACAAAAAAACATCTCATGGTGCTTTTGATTTGTTTCATTAAGATGTCTCTTAGTGAAAATGATTATTTTGCTTGGGACGCCTATATCCAGCAGGGCACAGGTTTTATTACTCACTCTATGCTCAGCGATTTCTCTTGGCTCTTTTGTGTGGGTCACATGTAGTACTGGGGATTGAACTTAAATTGTCTGCAGGCAAGACCCGTGCCTTTCCCCATCAATTGATCACTTGATCACTTGAATCCCGTTATTCATCGATTTGCTCGAGCGGGCGCAGCCAGTAACATTACCATTGGACCCTATCAAGTGCCAATGTAGCCCAATGACATCTGGTTGATTCAGGAATATGAAGAGCCTCAAACCGTTCCTTCAGGGTCTTTACAAGGAAGTCTGACCATGTTCTAGGTGGGCGGCCATGTGATCTTTTGACATCCCATGGGATCCAGTCGGTAATGGCTCTAGTCCAGCGGTTGTCTCCAAATCGCATTACATGTCCAGCCCATCTGATTTTTTGATGCCTTGGCAAACGAGACAGCGTCCCAAATTCTAGAATAGCTACAGAGGTCAGAACTCCAGATTCCTTCTCTCACTTGAGTGAGGCATGATATTCCAAGCATAGCTCTTTCAGTTCCTCTCTGGGAAACCCGAATAGCATTCTCATCCTGCTTTTGTAGGGCCCAGGTCTCTGAGGCGTATGTTAATGCAGGGAGAACATTGGAGTTGAAGAGATGTGCCCGGAGCCGGAGTTTCTTTTTCCTTTTTAGCTATTTCTTCGATGCCTTTGAAGGCATTTCATGCCACTCTCTTCCTCCAGCGCAGCTCAGGTTTTAGGTCGTTCATCATGTTGACTTCTCGAACTAGGTACATATAACTGCTGCATTCAGAGATGTCAGTTCCATTGAGAGTGAATGGGGCCTCTGGAACTAGTTCATTCTTCATGAACATAGTTTTCTTCAGATTCATCTATAGACCTATCTTTCCACATTCTCGGTCAAAGTCAGCCAGCATTTGTGCCGCTTGGCTAATGTTTGGTGTTATTGAATTTATGTCATAAGCGAAGCAGAGGTGGTGTAGTTGCCAACCATCTATCTTCACTCCCATTCCTTCCCATTCTAATTGTCACATGAGGTTCTCGAGGGTGGCGCTGAAGAGTTTTAGTGAAATGGTATAACCCTGTCGAACCACTCTTTTGACATCAATGATCACTTCTTTGTAGAATGGTGAAATCCTGGTCGTGAAAAACGTGATACAGCTCACGAAGGATCTTGATGTATTGGGTTTGAACACCCTGTTTGGCTAGGGCCTCGATGACTGCTTCTGTCTCCAAAGAATCAAAGGCTTTCTGTAAATCAATGAATGTGAGACAGAGCAGCATCTTGTACTCTCTACAAAACTCAATGAGCTTGGTTACTGTGGGGATATGGTTGATTGTGCTGAATCCTTTCCGGAAGCCAGCTTGCTCGCATGGTTGTCCTTCATCTAGTGTTCTGCCAATACTCGTGTAAACAGCTTGTAGATGACAGACAACAGGCAGATGGGGTGATAGTTGCCGATGTCGTGAATGTCTCCCTTCTTGAACAGTAGAACTGTCCTGCTGGTTTTTAATTGGGAAGGTACCTTGCATTCGGACAGGTAGCGTGTGAAGAGCCGAGCTGGTGTATTGATGAGTACCGAAGGCAGATTCTTCAGATGTTCGGGTCTGACTTTGTCTGGGCCTGGTGCTGTTCCCTTCTTTACCGAAGAGATGGTATGTCGGATTTCAGAAGGAAGAACCTTTGGAATGACATATCCATCCTGTGGAATTTGGTATATGGGCAGGTGGATGTGGCTATCAAAGAGATTTGGGTAGAAGTTCTGGATAAAATTCTCCATTGCCTTTCTGGAAGATGTGATATCCATCAGGGCATTGGAGGGCAGTCATCTTGGTCTTATAGTTGGGGGAAGGACAGGAGGGCAGGGCGAATGCTTTTCCTGGCTTCTGCTGAATCTTCCAGTATATCTGCTCTTCTGTATTTGTGGTCTTCTTTTATCACTTCTCTGCACCGTTTAGCAAGCTTGGACTTTAGCATTTGGTCTCCTGAGGCTCGCGCCTTGCCACGTTGGCAAATGAGCGCGAGAGTTTCTGAAGACAGGCATCCTTTAGTGTCTTTTTCTCTCTCAGCATTCTTCGCACAATCATGGAGGTGCTTAACCAGTCGGTTGTATTCTTCATCAATATCGTCAACGATGCTATCTTCCCATGTTGCTGCAATGGTGCCAAAAATTTCCCAGTTGGTGGACATTCTGGGAGTTCTCTTCTTAAACTCTGCAGCCTTTTCTCCCGTTGCATGAAGTAGAATTTTGCACGAAGGACATGGTGGTCCAATCCTGTTTGGAATTTGGGGACGACAGCAACATCTGTCAGACAAAACCTTTGATTGAAGATGATGTGGTCAATTTCATTGTGGAACTGTCCACCAGGAGATTCCCATGTCCAACGTTTTGCTTCAGCCTTCTGGAACTGTGAGTTCCCATGAATGTTCTTGGTGGACATGATGAACTCAGATAGTCTCTCACCCTGTTCGTTCCATTCTAGGCTATGGGTCCCGATGTGGAGTTCTTCAGCCGATCATCTGGGTCCTATCTTGGCATTAAAATCACTGACTATGACCTTGTAAGGTGTGATATTTTTTACAGAACTCCTCCAGTTCCATTTAGAATTTCTCAATTTCATCTCCTTTGTATGTGGATGTTGGTGTGTAGACAATGAAGATAGAATTTTCTGGCAGTGGGCCACATCTCTTCAAGTGTAATCATCCTATCCGATTCGTTTGGCATTCAAATGAATCAATGTTGACGGCCATGTTCATGTTGACAAGGACACCAACACCACCAATGCCTCTTTCATCGTATGTTCCAAGGAACAATTCTTCTCTGGTGTGAAATACAGCATGATGCAACTGACGCCTCCTCGTCTCAGTCAGACCAATGATGTCATCTTGTCTTTTGCCCTTGCACTATCAGATCCTCAATATATGATTCTGATGCCAGCATACGTGCATTGAAAGTACAGACAGTCATTTTAGTCCTTCTTTGTTTTGGCAGCCTAGGATGGCCGTGAAATTTTATCAGGCACTGCTTGTTCACCTTTCTTACTGCTGCTGTATTAAGGGCTCTTTCGGGTGAGAAAAATAAACATTTTTGTTACTGGTTTTGGCATATCGAACACGCATCAGACAGCTTGTCAGGCTCTACCGTGTATACTCTCATTACTTTGTGGGGCTCTCTCAGAGGGGTGGGTAGAATATTCACAGCAATTTGGAGGTAAATCGAGTGGCTGCACAGCGGCCCTGCGCAATGGGGAAAGCTGGTTTCTGCTCTGCCGGGTGTATCTGTGTCTGGGGCTCAAGCATTCCTGGGCTTGAAATACTCTCCTCTGAAAGGTGGGTCTTTGCTTGTTGGGTCCTTGTTGAACCCCACAGTCTCTGCAGTGTGGGTCCTTGTAGGCTGGGTTTCTGACAAGGTGGGTCCTGCCAGCAAGGTGTGGGTTTCTGACAAGCTGGTCTGGAGACTGCATTAATCAGTTGGGTGGAGATCTTGGGAGCTGTGGAGTGTGGATTGTGAAGATCCATGGAATGCAGGGGGTTCAATGGGGAAAGCTGGTTTATGCTCTGCTGGGTGTATCTGTGTCTGTGGTGCAAGCATTCCTGGGCTTGAAATACTCTCCTCTGAAGGGCGGGTCTCTGCAGGGTGACCACCCACCCACCTTGTAGGTGGGTCCTTGTTGAACCCCACAGTCTCTACAGGGTGGTTCCTTGTAGGCTGGGTTTCTGACAAGCCAGGTTGGAGACTGGATTAATCTGTTGAGTGGAGATCTTATAAGCTCTGGAGTGTGGATGGTGAAGATCTCTGCTGGCAAGGTGTGGGGGTTTCTCTGGGCTCTTCCTAGGCTCCATCGGGATAGTGGACTCAGGTTGGAAGTTGGAAGTTGCTCTCGTGGTCTACAAGGACCCACCCTGCACATGGTCTACAAGGACCACCCTGCCTTTCCCCATATAGGATATATTTGACTCTTAATAATGATTTTTAAAATTAATTATATTCAGCTCTACTTTCCACTACTGACATTTATAACATTTACCTACAATATCATATACAGTTTACTTTGCAAAGTCTGTTTCACATTTTATTTTTCATTTTATTGGTTTCTTTTAGATATTAATCTTTTGTTGAATGTGTGTCATTGAATATGTTCTGTTTGTAGGGTATTCATTTTGTGGTGGTTTGTTTCATTGCGTAGAAGCTAATCTAGGACAATTTGTTTAATTTTTCTTTTGTTTCCTTGGCATTTAGAGTTAGCTTCAATGCCTAAGAAATGGAAACAAAATGTCAAACTTTTAGATTATGATACGCATTTTTAAGTATACCCATATGTGTGTTTTGTACTTTAATATGAATTAATGTCATGATATTAGATAATAATTTCTATTCATTTATTTATTTACTATTATGGGTCACACCCAGCCATGTTCAGGGATTACACCTGGTTCTCCACTCAGAAATTACTCCTGGAGCTGCTCAGGGCACCATATGGGATGCCAAGGAATGAACCTGGGTCAGCCGCATGCAAGGCAAATGAACACCCTAACTAGGATACTATTGCTCCGGCTCCCAATTTCAAATTTTTAAAACATAATTTAACTTTGCCAACATTGACTGAATTTTCTACAATAAACACATTTTATACCAAGAAAGAGTTTTTCATCATAGTTATTTAAATATATATAAATCAATGTATTCAAATGTATATGTCACATATAATTATGATTTAGTATATGAGCATATATATCTATTAATCTTGTATATGCACACATACATTTATACTTAAGCCTAAGGCTTTCCTAAAAATCAACTAATTCAGGGCCAAATTCATAGTACAGCAGATATGGCATCTGCCCTGCACATGGCGTATCTGGGTTTGATCCGTAGCATTCCATATGGTGTCATAAGCACCTCCAGGATTAATTAATAAATGCAGCCAGGAGTAACTACTAAGCACTCCTGGTTGTGGCCCAAAGAACAAGAAAAAAATCAACTGTTTCAGACTCTAAGCAGAGAAATCAAGTGTCCTTCTTTTGTTCAAATAGTACATAGAATTTGATCTAATAACAAAAATCATCAGCTTTAGGATCAAAGTATAACCCCTTTTCTTTTGTTTTCTTTCTCCTTTTTTTGCTTTATCATGTTTTTTTTTTTTGCTTTTTTGGGTCACACCTGGCAATACTCAGGGATTTCTCCTGGCTCTGCACTCAGGAATTACTCCTGGTGGTGATCAGGGGACCACATGGGATGCCGGGATCGAACCCGGCCAGCATGGGTCGACCGCATGCAAGGCAAACGCCCTACATGCTGGACTATCACTCCAGCCCCCACCCACTATACTGTCTCTGTGGCCCACCACTTTTTAATTCTCTCCAATAACATTTTCATTAATGCTGCTCTAGTAAATATTGGTCTATATGTGATGTTATTATGTTTTTACCTTATAAAATAAGAACTAGATAGACAGATAGACAGACAGACAGACAGACAGACAGACAGACAGACAGACAGACAGACAGACAGACAGATAGATAGATAGATAGATAGATAGATAGATAGATAGATAGATAGAGATATTCAAATGAGTAAAATGATATTCGATTTTGAGATATCTAGATTCCAAAGCTCAGCTTTAAAGTTTCTCTTTAGATCATGTTCCTGAGATTGATATGTGCATACTGTACCTCTCCACGCTTATAAGAGTTAACAATGTATAGCTGTGTACACAGCTGCCTAGTGTAGAAGCTGAAATCCAACATAACAGCAGTGCAATAGTTGAATGTCACACAATATTCCTTCTATAGCAAATGACATTATAGAATGCCATATTTATATCATAGTTAATCATATTTCTAGTAATTTTTTAAAATTTAGTAGAATAAATTTATTATTGTAACACAGACATAAATTCACTGCAATATGTATAGTTTTAACGTAAAAACTTGATTTGGTATCATAACGTAAAAGTACTTATTCTAACAAACATGTATCTCTAGTAAATATGTAACAGATGTGCTAATGTGTCCTAAGATAAATGCATAATGGACAAGGATGGCATTTCCTCCAAAATAACATTTTATTTCTTTCACCTGCTTGTCTTTAATGCACCTGTGTCTTGTTGGCAGTTTGCTCAGTTTAAATTTGGAAGACATAAGTATCAACAAAATATAAGCAATATTTCCGTTATTGTATTTTAAATTGTTCATAAAATGTTTACGCAGATTATATATGCCCTTTAATTATACTGAAAGTCAAACTCCTAATATGTATATTTTAATGACATTTTCAAATTTTCATGCAAATAAAAGAAGAAAGTTGGCACACTAATCTATTTTAACTTTGATTTTTAAATATTGTTCAAATGCTTTGATTTTAGATTTGGTTGACTTTTATTATATTGCTTGACCCCTGCAGTTATGATTTTAGGATACCTACTTTGTTCATAAAAACAGTAGATGTTTATCTATTAATCTTAAATACCATTCACTGTTATACTGCAATTATTATGACAGTTATATTTCTCTACAGAAAATTTGTAAAAGCAAACAATGGAAAAATATAATTGGAATTTTATATTCTACATATAGCTATTATCCGATGTGATATATTTAATTTAAATACTAAAATAATGATAATTATCAAACTAATTTACAAAAATTGAATCATTAATATAACTTTAATTAAAATATGTTATATTTTATTTATCATGCAAAAAGTTTTCAGATAGTAACTTTATTATTAACTCTAATTTATATAAACTTATTCATATCAGGCATTTCCACATGTAATGTTTAAAGAAAGGCATTTTATGACATTAGACATAAAATTATTTATTTTACCTAATAACATATCAATTATATGTAAGATTAGAAAAATTTTTCTTTTTGGTAGAGAGGCCCACACTCAAGGAGCTCAGAGATTCCTCCTGGTTCTGGATCAGGGATCGCACCCTTTACTACAGAGGTCATACAGAGTGTGGGGATAGAACCTAGGTCAGCCTCTTGTAAGACATCGCTAGGCCCGTCTCATTTTTTTTTTCTTTAAGATAATTTGAAGCAGACTGAGATATGGTATAAGAAGCAAAACATACAGTCCACCCAGGGAAAAATACTCAGCACCACATATGTGTGGTCTTCAGACTAATGAATGTCTCTGGTCACTCCTGATCAAGGATAGCCCCTGAGTACTGTGGTCCAATCATCTTCCCCCACAAATAATTTGGAGCAGCCAAAGTTCTGCCAGAGTAGATCCTGATCCTATTATGATTGGTTAGGAAAATGCACCCCTGGCCCACCAAAATTGAGCTGCCTAAATGAAGTTTGTCTTGATAGGAGTGTTATTACCTATTTGGACAAGATACATGGCTTGATTTTATAGCATTTGCCTTGTGTTTACAGAGGCCTAGGTTTGATTCCCAGGACTGAAGAAAACAAAACAACAAAACCCCTGACTATTTTGTCAAATTTCTTTTACTTAATTTAAGTTACTTTACTTCAAGCCCAAATATGTTTTAATATACTTCTGCTACAAGCATGTACATTCTTAGGTATTTTTATATAAAATTAATATTTCATTTCTTCTCCCTAAATACTAGTCATGAAAAACAGGTTTAAACAAATTTCTTGGAATTCTTTCTTTTTTTATTTGTCTCTGTGGTGTTTTAGGGCACACCCACTGGAGCTTAGGATTCATTTCTGGGGCTGCCTTCAGGGATCACTCATGCTGCATTCCAGGGAACATATAGGATGCGAGAATTGAACTGTAGTGCAAGACTACTGCCCATCTGCTGTACTATCTCTCCTGAACTCTTGGTGTTTTTTTTTTGTGTGTGTGTGTGGTGGTAGAGCGGGTTATTTATTTTTTATTTTTTTTTGTTTAGACACTGTGATACGTGTTTCTCCTGTCTCTGCACTCAGAAATCACTCCTGGTGGTGCTCTGGTGATGGGGAGATTCAATCATGATCAGTCCTGCACAAGGCAAATGCCCTACCCTACCCTCTATACTATTGCTCAGCCACTGCACATTTGTTTTGACATTGCAGACTGAATAGAATATTTTCACAGTACCAATAATAATTTTACTTACTGAAGTTGCCAAATATTTTCTGATTTGTCAATGCTACCTAAGATGATACATGTGGTCATTTATATTCAAATCATTTCAAATTTCACTGTATCACTGTATCACTGTCTTCTCGTAGCTCATCGATTTGCTTGAGCGGGCACCAGTAACATCTCAATATGTCCTGTCACATGTGTGATAGCCCAAGGGCATCTGCCAGCTCCAGGAACATAAAGAGCCTCAAACCATTCCATCAAGTCATGGGAATGAGGTCTATAATTGTTACTGATCACTATCACTATCTTCCAGTCATCATCTATTTGCTGGAGTGAGCACCAGTAATATCTCCATATGTCCTGTCTCATGCTAGTAGAACCCAAAGGCATCTGCTTGCTCCAAGAACATAAAGAGCCTCAAACCATTATATTAGGTCACGGGAATGACCTAATATAAGTGTTACTGGTATTTGGCATATCAAATACGACACGAGCAGCTTGCCAGGCTTGCCATGCGGGTGGCATACTCTTGTAGTCACCTCTAAATACAGCATTTATGGATGAACCAAGCGGCTGCTAGTGGTCACTTGAGCCGGTCTATGATAGTCTGGTCTGCTGGGTGGAGTTGTGATGAGAGGAAAGTCCAGACGTGGAAAATGGCAGCCCCCATGGAGTACGGGGGGTTGTCTGGCTTGTTGTGAGGCTCTGCTGGAGTGGCAGGCCAGGGCTAGAACCCGCCATGCCTCCCTGGCACCTCATGAGCGGCTGGGCACAGGGAGAGCAAGTAGCAGCTCTGCCCCATGTCTGAGAGTCTCTGGTTCAGCATACCTGGGCCAGATTGAAAAAAAAAAAACTGCTGCAGGTTGGAACTCGATGAGCTGGGCTGTAATAGGCTGGTCTGCTGGGTGGAGTTGTGATGAGAGGGAAGTCCGGATGTGCAAAAATGGCAGCCCCCATGGAGTAGGGTTTTTTTTTTTCCATATCCAGACTTCCCTCTCGTTGCAACTCCATCCAGCAGACCAGACTATCACAGCCCGGCTCGCGCAGCCACAAACTGATATTTGACATGTCAAATACGACACAGGTAGCTTGCCAGGCTCTGCCGTGCAGGTGGGATTCTCTTGTATTTACCTCAAAACTTGAGCATTTATTGATGAACTGTGCGGCTGCAAAAGTTGCTGCGCTGAGCTGGGCTGTGATCATGTCAGTCCTCATGGTGTGGGGGGTTCCTCTGGCTTCTTGCGAGACTCTGCTGGGGGGGCGAATCAGCCATCCCATGGATGGTGGATAGAACTTGCCATCCCTCCCAGACTCCTCTAATCAGCTGGACACAGGGAGAGCAAGTAGCAGCTCTGCCTCATGTGTGTGAGTCTCTGGGTTGGCATAACTGAGCTGTGCTTGAAAAAGACTGCTGCAGGGTGGGTCACTGATGAGCCAGGCTATGATCAGTTCTTCTGCCGGGTGGAGCTCTGAGGAGAGGGGAGTCCGGATATGCAAAATGGTGGCCCCTCATGGTGCCTTGCAAAAAGTAGTCCCTTGATCACTAGTTCAGGTTGGCACTGTCTGACATAGTAGCCACTCATCCTATTTGTGGTTTACATCCTATTTACAGCAAATATGATGCGTGTCTACTATGTCAGACAGTGCCAATAGTTTCTATTATTTGTAAAAAATTTTATAGACAGTGTAGCTCCAGATAATTTACATCTATTCATTTAATAAATGTGTTATAGAACAATTATAAGAGCATGATCTTATGCCTTATGTTAGACACAATTAAATATAATTTAGTATATCAATATAATTTAACATAGATTATTACCATAGAGTTTTTGTTATTCTATCTCCTTCAAACATTCACAATTTTCTAAACTGAATTCACTATTTCCTTGAGTATAACAAGTGGCTCATTCTATATCCTTCTTGGATTATTTTTAAATTTACAATTCTGTTGATATTTTTAGTGTTTCTAACTGGTTTATATAAATTTATTTGAATTTTCTCAAATCTTCCAGGTTTTTTTTTAAACATATTAGCAAAATCTGTGGAGAGACACTTTCCATTATAAACTTTTTTGTAACATGAATAATAACATTCATACATATATAAACCATGCAGACCATTTAAGCAAGAATAAGCCAGTCAGAAAATTGGATCTAGTATTACAGCATCATAGAATTGTTAATTGGTCACCATACTATTCAATGGAAGTTGTGGGAAGCAGGTGAGAGATTCCAAACACCCTTAGAGTGAAATGAATTCATAGTCATATACCTGCTCAGCCATTTACTCAGTTGTTTTTTGATACATTGAACTTTCCATAAAAGTTCTATTTCCTGTGTGTAATAATTCTTATATACTAACTTAGATTTGTTGCTCTTTTCATATTGACTCTCTTTTATTGCTTTTTCAAAAAGACAATGAGTTGGTTGTCTATAAGTAGATAGAAAATAATTTTCTATGTCAAAACCACTCTAATCATAAAAACTAGAATGAAGCATTAGCTTTTACCTCATTAAAGTTGTTAAGTTATACTAAACTATTCAGCAATTTAGGACATATTTAATCTATCATGAAAAGGCAAATTTAGGAAGCTAATAATATTCAGCTGAACTAAGTATTAAACACCAGAATTTAAATTATTCTACCACATTTAACTTACTGTCTAATGGGGGCAATTGAAGTTACAGTATGCCATAACAAGGAGACCAAGTCTACAAAAATATCAGCAAAATGATTTTAATTTTGGAGACAGTTATTAAAACCAAGTTATTTTCTAAAATGTGTATTGGATCTTCTGTGATCTGACATTATGTGTAATGTGAAACTGCACATGTTTACTTATATAGTAGACAAATATGATCATATACTCATTTTAATTATGTTCTAAATTCTGTAATCATGATTAATTTGAAAACCATATTTATTGTATGTTTCTATTGTATATGTACATGTATATAATTTTTTGTTTTTTTGATATTATCTCAGGATCTCCTCTGAATGCTTTAGGAGTTAAAGGTATAAATTCCTGTTGACCATTTAGTATTTCCTGAGTCTTTATATGAAGTTAAGATCTGACTTTCAGAAATCACTTTGTATACCAATCATGGGTCTATTTCTTTGTGCACAATTGTTCCTTGAAATTACAATATGCAAACATGATAATCCCTTAAATTTACTCACTATTAATATTTGCCTTATTTTTTGTGCAGTCATGTGATACATAAAGACAGGGATAATTCTGAAAAATAGTTAATTCTCTGATTTAATACTTGTGTAAATGAATGAAATTTCTATAATTTCACAAATGTAGGTGATATAGACTACCACATACCGAGGTTGTATGGTATATCTTGTTGAAACTACAATCATATTCATGGTCTATCATTGATGAAAACATTGGTAAACAGTGAATAACTACATATCACAGCTTAAGTTTCATCACTGGACTTTCAGGAAACCTATTTACTTAAGTAATAGAGCTAGAAATAAAGGTGTGTAAAACTGAGGAACTCATCATAGAATAGAACGATTTTTCTTTCATCTAAGTAAAAAGATGGAGACTGAGATTAGATACATTGGTGAAATATCTTGCAATTTTTATTACAAATTACATATCCCTAAAGGAACTAATATGAATGTGCAAATGTTTCACACCCCAGATCAATTAAACTTTTGGCCTTTTCCATCTGTCATTTTCATTCACTTAAAAATAATATTTATTCAGGAAAAACTCTAATTTCATTTTTGGTGAGTCATGCACATTAAAATTAAATTTGTGCTGTGTATATTTCATATTTATTCTACTTCATCTTCTTAGAAAAATTGCTAATATAATAAAGTATATGAAATAGTACTATAAAGTTAGATTTCAAAATTCCGTAGAAATTTGATTCAATATGTTGAGTTATATTGTACTACTATTACTAGTAATATCTTTCGGGAGAGTATAACTGTTGAGCAGTGCTCAGGAGGCCCAGACCTTCCTTATTTACATTGTATTACATCACCATGAGACAAACAATTACAAAGCTGTTCATGATTGAGTTTTAGTCAGACAGTGTTCCAGCACCCATCCCTCCACCAGTGCACATTTCCTACAACCGATGTCCTCAGGTTCCCTCCCCACATCCCCAAATGAAGAGCTACTATGTTTTTATTGGCCAAGTGGGTCAGCAGTTCAATACAGGGACCAAGTATACCTGCTGCTCAGACCTTGCAATGCTGGGAATACCATGACGATCTGGCAATAAGGAGGCCTCTGGTTTCATACTTTAATGTGCTGGAGACCTGTCTCTGTAGCTGCACCAACAATGTTGGGGGAGGAGCATGTGGTACTAGAATGAGTCTGATAATTGCTATCCATTATGCAATTGTGTCTCATATCACAGTCAGAAAAATTATAAATAATAGAAAAAACTTTTACAGTTCATTGAAAATAATCAAAATGTTTTCCTATTTGACTTTTGATAACCTTTCATTTTTTATTACTTGCTCTAGATATTAACAACTGGCATTGATCCCTGGTTAAATAAAATTGCATAGTACAGGGTCCAGTAGGATTGGTCCATGGTTGGAAGTTTTCTACAAGTGTATAAGGGACAAAGGACAGTTAGTATAGACAAGGAACCATTATGACAATAATATTTGGAAATGATCATTTTGGATATGAACTGAGTTTTGAAAGTTTTTAAAGGGCTATACCTGATAATGTTTCAATATCTGTATTGCAAACCATATGCCAAAAAGGGAGAGAGAGAAAGAGTGAGTGCAACAGAGAGAGATATATATGACTCCCATAGAGGTGGGGGGGCAGGAAGGACACTGGGGACATTGTTGGTGGGGAATGTACACTAGTAAATGGATGAGTGTTGGAACATTATATGACCAAAATTCAATCATTAACAACTTTGTACCTGTATACCTCACTGTGATTCAATGAAAAAATATATTAATTTTTAAAAATTGCATAGTGTGCTTAGAGATGGTCATTAACATTTAACCATTAACTAGAAGATATTCAGCATCTTTTCATTAGAAAGTTTAGAGTTCTAAACTCCTATTTCTTTCTTGTCTCTAGGGAATGTTTAACTTTCGGTTCTTCTACCTTGGATTTTATGTTCTTTTTCTACCTGATCACACAATTTCATATTTGTATGTCTGAAATTTCTGTATTTGTGTCCAGAGATGTAGTACATTGGGTAGGGTAGCACAAGGTTGCCCAGGTTTAATCACCAGTACCCCATATGATTTCTTGGGCCTGCCAGGAGTAATTGCTGAGCACAGAGCCAAGAATAAGAATAAAAATAAGAATAAGAATAAGAATAAAAATAAGAATATGAATAAAAGAATAAGAATAAGAGTATCTCTGGTTAGTATTTAAGTTTATGCATTCTTTCTGTCTTCTACCAGTTTATTGAATAACAATGTGCTTTTACCAAACATGAGGCCCTATTTTTTTAGTATCTGTATCCAAATAAGTTTTCAAGTTAGTGGAGTCTACAACTCTAGAATTAGGTTGCTATGTTTTTTATTTTGCTCATGATACTAAATAACACTTTCAGCCTCTGTTATTAGTTCCCAAAAGACATCAATCTTGTTTACCTCCTTGCCTGTCTCAGTTTTATTGTGTAGTCACACCAAGTTGTGCTCTGGCCTTAGTCCTGTCTCTGTGCTCAGAGTTCTCTAATGACAGGCTCTGGGGACCTTATGGGTTGGCTGTGTTCAAACCCGGGTAAGCTTCATGCACAACACAAGCACCCGACCCACTGTTCACTCAGGTCCCACCTATTTCACAATAATCAAGCACCTACTTCAGACACAATAAAACATGTTCATAACTATAGGGAATGGATATACATTTTTATTTTCTTACAAATTTATTTATTCAATGCTTCCCATTTATTCAATGCTATTCAACTAGTAAGGTTGAATAGCATTGAATAAATATTTTTAGGAGCACAAAAAACTGCATTATCTGTGAAATGGTTTTCAAATTTTTTTGATGAGTCTTTGTATTCTATTTGCTAGTATTTTGTTGAAGATCTTAGCATCTGTGTTCATGGTCAAAGTGCAAACAAAACATCAATGACAGACATTCTTATAATATACCTTCATTCAGTTAGGAATAAGGAATAAATGATTACAAACATCTAAAATATCGAAGGGAAGGAGGAATAATACAGTGAATTAGGCTTTTGATTTGTGACATATAGCTTACTTATGTTCAATTCCCGAATCCAACATGATCGTAAGGTCTACCAGAGGGATTCCAGACTGTAGAGGCAGAAGTAAGCCCTATGCCCTCCAAAACCAAATGGAGCAGAACAGAAATCAAACTTAAGCACGACAAACTGCATTATCAGTGATATCGTATTTAAGTTTCTACATTCAAAAAATAAAGCCCAAGTATATCCTCCATAATATTTTGACCCATTTTATTTTTTTCTGATTGCCCCAGCATTATCACTTCTGGTAGCCATTGATTTGGTTGAAATGAAATCATGCAGTTTTTGTCTTATGCTACATGACTTCTGAAGTGAGATAATAACATAGGAAAATATTGACTAGAAATGGAGAGAGTGGGCAGCCTTGACTTGTCCCCAATCTTAGGGGAAAGGATATCAGTTTTTCCCCATTGAGAAGGATGCTCGCTGTAGGCTTGGAGTAGTTGACTTTGACTATATTGAGGAAAGTTCCATAATTCCCATTTTATGGAGGGTTTTTATCATGAACGGGTGTTAGATCTTTTCAAATGCTTTCTCTGCATCTATTGATATGATCATATGGATTCTATTTTTCCTCTTATTGACGTTATGTTGTATGTTGCTTGACATATGAATGTTGAACCATCCTGTATTCCCGGGATGAATCCTACTTGGTCATGGTGTATAATCTTCTTGATGAGTTTTTCGATTCTATTTGCTAATATTTTGTTGAATATCTTATAATCTGTTTTAATCAGGGAGATTGGTCTGTATTTTTTTTGTGATGTCTCTGTCTGATTTGGGTATCAGGGTGATATGTGCCTCATAGAAGCTATTTGGGAGTATTTGTTTCTTCAATTTCCTGGAAGAGCTTGAAAAGAAGTGGCAGTAGTTCCTCTTTAAAAGTTTGGAAGAATTCACTAGTGAATCTGTCTGGTGTTGACCTGGACTTTTGTGTTTGGGTAGACTTTTGATTACTGATTCAATTTCCTTGATGGTGGTAGGTTTGTTCAGTATTCCAAATCTTGTTGCAGCCTAGGAAGACTGTAGTAATTCAAGAATTGGTCCATTTCTTCTAGGTTCTCTTGTTTTGTGGCATGCAGACTTTCAAAGTAATCTCTGATAATCTTTTGAATTTCTGTGGTTTCGGTTGTGATAACCCATTCCCATTTTCAATTATGATTCTATTTCTTTGGTTTCTCTCTTTCCATCTCTTTATGAGCCTTGAAAATGGTTTGTCCATCTTGTTTATTTTTTTTAAAGAACCAGCTCTTGGTTTCATTGATCTTTTGGAATTTTGGGGGAGGGGGTAATTCTTTCTTACTGATTTTTGCCCTAAGTTTTATTATTTCTTTCTTCCTGCCTGGGTTGGGCTCACTTTCTAAGATCATAAACTGCAAGGTCAGACTGTTTATTATGACCCTTTCTTCTTATTTGATGCATGCTTGCAGAGCTATGAGCTTTTCTCTTAATACTGCTTTAGCTGTATCCCACAAGTTCTGATAGTTTGTGTCTTCAGTCTTATTCTCTTCCAGGAAGTTTATGATTTCCTCTTTGATTACTTTTTATTACCCACTGGTTGCTCAGCAGAAGCTGTTTAGTTTCCAGGTGTTTTGTATGACTTTCCATTTCTGTGTGCAATTAATTTCTATTTTCAGTGCATCATGGTCAGAAAAAAAATAGCTGACACGATTTCTATCTTCACTTCAATGTTCATCGCAGCACTATTCACAATAGCCAGAATGTTGAAAACCTGAATTCCTGAGAACAGAAGATGGCTAAAGAAACTATGGTACATCTACACAGTGGAATACTATGCATGTGTCAGAGATGACTATGTCAAAATTCACCTGCAAATGTTTGCACATGAAGGTTATCATTCTGATTGCGATTAGACAGAGGGAAAGGACAGATATAGTATGATTACATTCATTAGTGGGATATAAAATATACCAGTTCTCTACCAGTTTTGGCAAATGTTAACACCACACTAGAACTGAACACTGAATGTACACAAAGGGATTTACATGATAATCCCTAAATGTCTATAGGCAACCCACAATGTGTAAAATAAAGAGAGAGAGAGAGATAGAGAGAGAGAGAGAGATAAGGAGAGAAATACTGCCTGCAATAGAAGCAGGCTGTGGGATGGGGAGAAGGAATTTCGGGACATTGGTGGTGGGAACAGGACATTGCTGGTGTTGGCAGAAGGTAGATCTAAGGATATGCGAAGGAAGGTCTGATGGATACTGCCTGTTAACAGATATGCGGGTATTCTGGCAGACTGTCCCCCAATAGAGTTAGTATGTGGAATCCTCTAGTGAGACTGTTAATCAAGCTGCAGTTACACAGACAAAACTATCCTAGGTCATTTCTCTGCACATTTCCTTGTTGGCTATAACTAGCCCAAGATGGAGTCTAATGGACAATGCTTAAAGTTAGGCAGAAAACAGGTTTTTCTTGTTCTTGTGTCTGACATGTCCTTGCCATTTTGGGCTAGTCCGAATGCATAGCAACTGTAATGCATTCTTTTGTTCATCTTACCTAGATAGCACCCCCTGCAGGTTTTTGGTTTCTGGTTGTCTCCTTCCTTTTATTCCTAAATCCTACGTAAATAATGTGAAATGTCTTTGTAATGTAAACCATGAGCTGTATTGACCTTTGAGACTATGGGATAAGAGAGTTGGGGTCCTTGTGGAGGTGGCCAGTCAGCTCAACTAAATCAGATCAGGTCAGTCAGCTCAAGTGAGTCAGCTCAAGTGAGTCAGCTAAATTCAGTTAGCTGTGATTAGTCAGCTGCCAAGATGAGAGCTGCTGCCCCTCCGACTGGTGATCGTTAAAAATATTAATGGATATATGTCGTGTTCCTGGGTCTCATCTCTGCACCTCCAACCCAACAGGACATTCCTGCATCAGGTGGAGGGAGGTGGAAAAAAAATATGAGTAAAACCCAATCATGAACATCTTTTTATTTTACTTTTTTATTTAATCATCAGAATTTATTAAAAATATGATCAATTCAGCAAAATATGATTTATGTTCCTGGAGCGAGCAGATGGTAGTATAATTATATCATAATATATTTTTACTGTGGAGTATCTCACATGATTCCAGAGTATTTCTACTTAAAATATTACTATAAAAATAAATGAGTGTTTTTAAATATTATTTCAAATTTGAGGTTATTTTCTTAGATGAAATTCCCAGCCCTAAAAATAAGGACCCACAAAAATGCACATTTTTCTAGTTCTTATTAATATAGTTAATTCACATCTGACCTTGACTTTCAGGTAGCTTCTTTTTAATGTTTAAAAATATTTTATTATATCACCGAGAGATATACAATTACAAAGAACTTCATGCTTGGGTTTCGGTTGTATAGTATACTCCAGCACTCATACCTCCCAAATTGCCCACTTCCACCACCAATGTACCCGATTCCCTCCCCCTCCACTGGCCTGCCTCTATGGCAGGTTCTTTATCTCTTTTCTCTCTTACTCTCTCTCTCTCTCTTTCTCTCTTCTCTTACATATTGTGGATTGCAATACATAGATTTAGAAGTTATCATGTGTACCTTTTTGCTTATATTCAATACTCAGTTCTAGGCTGGTATTATCACTATTGACTATTATTAGCACACTATTCCATTCTGTATTACCTAATCTTGGACTCCCACACGTTTGTGGTAGATTCCTCTTTTGACAAGATATATTCTTGATTTGTGTTTTGCCTGACCTTGGCTATTGGTATCATTATATATATATATATAAATATATATATGTATATATATACATATGTGTGTATTTATCTTATATATATACATATATGTGTATTTATGCCATGCAAATAAATGCAGTTATTCTATATCTGTCTTTTTACTTCTAGATAATTTTACTCAACATGATCCTCTCCATGTCCATCCATTTGTAGGCAAATTTCATAACTTCATTTTTCCTAAAAGCTGTATAATATTTCATTGTGTAGATGTACCAAAGTATCTTTATCCAGTCATCAGTTCTCAGGCACTCTGGGTATTTCCAGATTCTGGCTATTGTGAATAATGCTGTTATGAAAATAAAAGTGCGGATGATGTTTCCACTGTGTGTTTTTGGCTTTCCAAGGTTATATTCCCAGGAGTGGTATGACTGGGTCAAATGGGAGCTCAATTTCTAGTCTTTGGAGAAATGTCCAAATTGTTTTACAATAAGGTTGAAATGCCCAACAACAATGGATGAGAGTCACCTTTTCCTCGCATCCATGCCAGCACTTGTTGACTTGCTCTTTTGGATAGGTACCAGTCTCTGTGTTGTAAGATGATATCTCATTGTTTTTCATTTGTATTTCTCTGATGATTAATGATGATGAAATTTTTTCATATGTCTTTTGGTCATTCGAATTTATGCATTTTCAAAGTTTTTGTTCATTTCTTCTCCCCATTTTTTGATGAGGTTGGATGTTTTCTTCTTGCAAAGTTCTAACAGTGCCTGATATATCCTGGATATTAGCCCCTTATCAGATGGTTATTGAGTGAATATTCTTTCCCATTCCGTGGACTTTCTTTGTATCTTGTTAACTGTTTCTTTTGAGATGAAGAAGCTTTTAGTTTCATGTAGTCTCTTATGTTTATCTTTGTCTAGTTGCTTTGGTAGTGGTGTTTCATCTTTGAAGATGCCTTTAGCTTCAATGTTGTGGATTTTTTTTTTCTATATTTTCCTCCGTGTTCTTTAACAGATTAAGGTCTGCTATTGAGATCTTTAGTCCATTTTGATCTGATTTTTGTGCATTGTGACAGACAGTGGTCCAAATTCATTTTTTACACATAGCTTCCCAGTTTTCCCAGTAGCACTTGTTGAAAAGGCTTTCCTTGCTCCATTTCATACTTTTTGCTCCTTTATCAAAGATTAATCGATCATGTATTTGAGGATGGGTGTCAGGAGATTCAAATCTATTCCGTAGTCCACATGTCTGTTTTTATTCCAATACCATGCTGTTTTAATTACTACCACCTTGTTGTAAAGTTTGAAGTTAGGAAAGGTGATGTCTCCCATCTTCTTTTACCCAAGAATTGCTTTAGATGTTCCTGGGGTTTTATTGTTCCATACAAGTTTCAGGAGTTTTTGGTCAATTTATTTGAAGAATACCATGGGTATTCTTACAAGGACTGCAATGAATCTGTATAAAGCTTCAGGGAATATTTCCATTTTTAAAACGTTGATTCTCCTAATCTATGAGGAGGGGGTGGGGATATGTTTCCATTTCCTTGTGTTCTATTTATTTCTTGAAGTAACATTTTGTAGTACTCTTTGGAGAGATTCTTTACATGCTTCTTCAAACTGATTTCTTGGCATTTGATTTTCTGTGGCACATTTTTTTTTTGTTTTTATGGGTCACATCAGGCAATGCTCAGGAGTTACTCCTGGCTCTGCACTCAGGACTTACTCCTGGCAGTGCTTGGGGACCATATGGTGTCGGGGACGCCAACAGCATCCCGACAGTGCCGGGAAGCGAAGTTCCCTTCTACCTCGGAAGCCAGTGGGGAATGGATGAAGACTCAGGAACCGATGCAGTTTTAAAAGGGCTTTACTATCACAGGTTCCAATATACAATCCAAGAGCAGGAAAACCTGCTAGGCCCCAGCCACTTTTAGGCCAAGATGGCTGCCATCACGTGTTGAGGACCAACAGAGATGGAGAGGAGGGAGAGGCAAACATCAATGGCAGCTTATTTTATAGCTAGAAATCGCCCAAACTTCCCAGCCCGGCCCACTTTGGGCTGGGCTATCTAGAGATGAAAACAGGAAAATAGCTCTATGGAAATGTATCAACTTCAGGAGGCCTTCTGGCTGTTTACAAGGACCCAGAGCTAATTCAAAGCCTCCTAGCAGAGCTGGGAGGACCTATAAGCTAAATGTAACTCCCCTGGCAGGAAGGGTCAAATGCCCTCAAGTAACTTCTCCCAGCACCTCACCTAATGTCTTGAGCCGAGATCTGCATGGAAATGCCTTTATAGGGTAGAGAAGGGGTTTTTTGAAATGGCATGTCTCTTTACCAAAGACTAATACTAATGCCAGTTAAATATTTCTCCAAGCCTTCACAAGAGTCTCGTCTACTTCACGGTAGTTTTGTATTTTAGTTGCTTTTGAGTTATCAGGGAGCCGTGCTTGCTTGCTTGGAGGCAAGCAACATTTCTCTAGGGCTAATCACTTAGAGATCCAATGTGGTCAGGCAAATATGCTGGTAAGATCTAGCTAGTCCCATGATGATTGTGGTAGCATGAGAATATTTATACCAGCCTGTACAGAATACATGGTCAGATAAGACTGCCACATTCAGACTACCCCCCCTATCTATGAAGTGACCTGCAGGAGGCAATCCAGGGCAGATGCAGAGGCCTAGGCTTTTAGGTATCCTTCAACAATATGGGATGTCGGGGATCAAACTCAGGTTGGCCGTGTGCAAGGCAAACACCCTACCCGCTGTGCTACTGCTCCGGCCCCTTTGTCACAATTTTGAATGGGATTATTTTCTTAATATCCCTTTCTTCTCTTTTGTCATTTGTATATAGGAAAGCCACTGACTTTGGGGTATTGATTTTGTACTGTGTCTTTCTACTATAGGTGTCTATTGTTTCTGGGAGGTGTTTGGTAGAGAGCTTAGGGTTCTCTACGTATAATATCATGTCATCTTCAAATAGTGATAGCTTGACTTCTAGGGTCTAGATAAGGCCTATCTAGTTGGCCTTAATATCTTCTTCTTCTATGATTGCTATGGCAAGTACTTCCAGCACTATATTGAACAAAAGTGGTGAGATTGGGCAACCTTGTCTTGTTTCTGATTTTAGGAGAAATGCTTTCAATGTTTCCGCATTGAGAATGATATTCGCCTTTCCAGGAATCTGAGCTACCTGGATCTTTAGAGTCAGCTTGTTGCTTATTTCATGATGTCACTGACCATACACTTCCCATTCGTGCCACAAAAGTGATCAGTGAGCTCGCAGACTGCCTGAAGCTGAGGTGCCGTGTCTAGGTGTGTGCGTGATCCCTGCGCCTCCGCAGACCCAAACTGCCCCAGGGAAGAGCGGAAACTCTATCAACGGGAACCAAGGCTAACTGCCTTGGTTTCACTGCGGAACCTTGGGCGCTGCGCTCCTGGGACCGGCTGAAAATCTCCCTCCACCCCCGCCAGGTGTGTGCGTGATCCCTGCGTCTCCGCGGACCCAAACTGCCCCAGGGAAGAGCGGAAACTCCATCAACGGGAACCAAGGCTAACTGCCTTGGTTTCACTGAGGAACCTTTGGGCCCTGCGCTTCCGTAATCATCCCAAAACTCAAAACGCGCGGGGACGCTAGTGCGCCCGCGCAACCTTTTTACTACCTATCTTGCATGAGGTACCACTGAACCTTGGTTCCAACATCCTTGCTACCCACCCAAACTCCGCAAACAGACCAGACACCTACTAACTGTACTATCCTGTCATCCAAGACCCCACATTTGCAACCTACAATAGTCAAAATGGTAAGGCAACGCAAAGTTCCATCCAGCTCTGTGAGTGAAGTCACTAGTCCAGATGAGCCAAGCAATACCAATGAGTTATATAACCTCTCTGATAAGGAATTTCGGGAAGAAATGTTAAGGAGTCATAAGGAATTCAAAGAAGCAATGGAATGCAAACTCAATAAAATACAAGAGGACATGATAGAAGAAGTGAGGAAAATGCAAATGGAAATGACATATATTAAAAATGAGGTAAATGAAATGAAAAACACAGTGGAAAGCCAGCATAGCAGAATAATAGCTACTGAAGAAAGAATTAGTGATCTCGAAGACGCCGTTCCAAAGATTCTCTACACAACACCAGAAGATAGAAAAAAAGACTCACAATTACCGAACAGACAACAAGAGATAATCGGGATGAAGCCAGAAGAAACAACATACGGATCATTGGGGTCCCAGAAGGGTAAGAAGAAAACCCTGATGAAGAAGAAACTGTCAAAGCCATCATTGCTGAGAAGTTCCCGGAACTAAAAAACACTTGCCTCAAGATCCAGGAGGCCTGTAGGATACCTGCTAAAAGAAACCCCAACAAGAATACTCCAAGACACATCTTAATTAAAATGACAAAAACTATAGATAGAGATAGAATACTGAAAGCAGCAAGATCAAAGAAGGAAATCACATACAAAGGAACATCTCTAAGATTTACAGCAGACTTCTCTGATGAAACACTCCGAGCAAGAAAACAATGGTGGGATATTGTGAAAAGGCTGAATGAACTGCAGGCCTCACCAAGAATTCTTTACCCGGCCAGACTTACATTCAGATATGAAGGAAAGATACACAACTTCATGGATAAGCAACAACTCAGGAACTTCATGGACTCAAAACCAACCTTAAAAAAGGACTGAAGGGTCTACTGTAATACGACCAAACCCATAAGCACAACAAGCTCAAACAGAAAGATGGCACAAAATCCGATGACAATAATCTCTCTCAATGTCAATGGTCTAAATGCACCAATTAAGAGACACAGAGTAACAAAATGGATTAAAAAATTGAACCCAACATTCTGCTGTCTACAAGAAACACATCTGAATAATCAGAACAAACACAGACTCAAAGTCAAAGGTTGGAAGACCATTCTCCATGCAAACAATTCCTCCAAAAAGGCTGGTGTGGCCATATTAGTATCAGATAATATAGACTTCAGGCTGAAAAAGGTTAGAAGAGACAACGAAGGCCATTTCTTATTACTTAAGGGGTATGTACTTGATCACTTGATCACTTGAATCCCGTTACTCATCGATTTGCTCGAGCGGGCGCCAGTAACATTTCCATTGGACCCTATCACGTGCCAATGTAGCCCAATGGCATCTGGTTGATTCAGGAATATGAAGAGCCTCAAACCGTTCCTTCAGGGTCTTGACAAGGAAGTCGGACCATCTTGTAGGTGGGCGGCCACGTGATCTTTTGACATCCCGTGGGATCCAGTCGGTAACGGCTCTAGTCCAGCGGTTGTCTCCAAATCGCATTACATGTCCAGCCCATCTGATTTTCGATGCCTTGGCAAACGAGACAGCGTCCCTGATTCTGGAATAGCGACGGAGGTCAGAACTCCGGATTTCTTCTCTCACTTGAGTGAGACGTGATATTCCAAGCATAGCTCTTTCGATGCCTCTCTGGGAGACCCGAATAGCATTCTCATCCTGCTTTCGTAGGGCCCAGATCTCTGAGGCGTATGTTAATGCAGGGAGAACGGTGGAGTCGAAGAGATGTGCCCGGAGCCGGAGGTTCTTTGTCCTTTTAGCTATTTCTTCGATGCCTTTGAAGGCATTCCATGCCGCTCTCTTCCTCCTGCGCAGCTCAGGTTTTAGGTCATTCATCATGTTGACTTCTCGACCTAGGTACACATAACTGCTGCTTTCAGAGATGTCTGTTCCATTGAGAGAGAATGGGGCCTCTGGAACTAGTTCATTTCTCATGAACATAGTTTTCTTCAGATTTAGCTGTAGACCTACCTTTCCACATTCTCGGTCAAAGTCAGCCAGCATTTGTGCCGCTTGGCTAATGTTTGGTGTTATTAGAACGATGTCATCAGCGAAGCGGAGGTGGTGTAGTTGCCGACCATCTATCTTCACTCCCATTCCTTCCCATTCTAATTGTCTCATGATGTTCTCGAGGGTGGCACTGAAGAGTTTTTGGTGAGATGATATCACCCTGTCGAACCCCTCTTTTGACATCAATGATCACTTCTTTATAGAATGGTGAGATCCTGGTGGTGAATCCATAATACAGCTCACGAAGGATCTTGATGTATTGGGTTTGAACACCCTGTTTGACTAGGGCTTCGATGACTGCTTCAGTTTCCACAGAATCAAAGGCTTTCTGTAAATCAATGAACGTGAGACAGAGTGGCATCTTGTACTCCCTACAAACCTCAATGAGCTTGGTTACTGTGTGGATATGGTCGATTTTGCTGAATCCTTTCCGGAAACCTGCTTGCTCGCATGGTTGACCTTCATCTAGTGTTCTGCTAATCCTGTTCAGGATGACTCGTGTAAACAGCTTGTAGATGACAGACAACAGGCAGATGGGGCGATAGTTGCCGATGTCATGAATGTCTCCCTTCTTGAACAGTAGAACTGTTCAAGTAGAAAATTTCATGGCTCTCCTAGGCTGCCAAAACGAAGAAGGACTAAAATGACTGTCTGTACTTTCAATGCACGTACACTGGCAACGGAAGCATATATTGAGGATCTGATGCTGCAAGCAAGAAAGATCAAGTACGACATCATTGGTCTGACTGAGACGAGGAGGCGCCAGTCGCATCATGCTATATTTGACACCGGAGAAGAATTGTTCCTTGGAACATGTGATGAAAGAGGCGTCGGTGGCATTGGTGTCCTTGTCAACACGAACATGGCTGTCAACATTGATTCATTTGAATGCCTAACAAACCGAATAGGACGATTACACTTGAGGAGATGTGGCCCACTGCCAGCAATTTCTATCTTCATTGTCTATGCACCAACATCCACATACAAAGAAGATGAAATTGAGAAATTCTACATGGAATTGGAGGAGTTCTATAAAAAAGATCACACCTTCTACAAGATCATAGTAGGTGATTTTAATGCCAAGATAGGACCGAGAAGATCGGGCTGAAGAACTCCACATCGGGACCCATGGCCTAGAATGGAACGAACAGGGTGAGAGACTATCTGAGTTCATCATGTCCACCAAGACTATTCATGGGAACTCACAGTTTCAGAAGGCTGAAGCGAAACGTTGGACATGGGAATCTCCTGGTGGACAGTTCCACAATGAAATCGACCACATCATCTTCAATCGACGGTTTTGTCTGACCGATGTTGCTGTCGTCCCCAAATTCCAGACAGGATCGGACCACCGTCTCCTTCGTGCAAAATTCTACTTCCCGCAACGGGGAAAAAAGGCTGCAAAGTTTAAGAAGAGAACTCCCAGAACGACCACCAACTGGGAACTCTTTAGCACCATTGCGGCAACATGGGAAGATACCATCATTGATGACATCGATGAAGAATACAACCGACTGGTTCAGCACCTCCATGATTGTGCGAAGAATGCCGAGAGAGAGAAAAACAAAAAAGGACGCTTGTCTTCAGAAACTCTCGAGCTCATTCACCAACGTGGCAAGGCGCGAGCCTCAGGAGACCAAATGCTAAC
Organism: Cryptotis parvus; assembly: GCA_021461705.1. Taxonomy (NCBI): domain Eukaryota; kingdom Metazoa; phylum Chordata; class Mammalia; order Eulipotyphla; family Soricidae; genus Cryptotis; species Cryptotis parvus. The sequence continues at coordinate 31,569 of JAJIBD010000419.1, forward strand.
GTCCAAGCTTGCTAAACAATGCAGAGAAGCGATAAAAGCAGACCTCAAAGACAGAAGAGCAGAAATACTGGAAGATGCAGCAGAAGCCGGGAAAAGTATTCGCACTGCCCGCCTGTCCTTCGCCAACTATAAGACCAAGATGACTGCCCTCCGACGCCCTGATGGATCTATCACATCTTCCAGAAAGGCAATGGAGAAGATTATCCAGGACTTCTACTCAAATCTTTTTGATAGCCACATCCACCTGCCCACATACCAAATTCCACAGGATGGATACGTCATTCCCAACGTTCTCCCTTCTGAAATAAGACATGCCATCTCATCGGTAAAGAAGGGAACAGCACCAGGCCCAGACAAAGTCAGACCCGAACATCTGAAGAATCTGCCATCGGTGCTCATCAATACACTAGCTCGGCTCTTCACACGCTACCTGTCCGAATGCAAGGTGCCCTCCCAATGGAAAACCAGCAGGACAGTTCTACTGTTCAAGGGGTATGTACACCAGGAAGAAATTACACTACTAAACATATATGCACCCAACGAGGGGGCAGCAAAATACATAAAACAACTGCTAAGAGACCTCAAAGAAGACATTAACAGTAGCACAATAATAGTTGGAGACTTCAACACTGCTCTATCAACGATGGATAGATCAACAAGACTGAAACTCACCAAGGAAATATTGGCTCTGAAGGAAGAAATGGAAGAAAGAGAGCTAGTAGATATATACAGGGCTTTTCATGCCAAAAAAAAGCTGAATACACATTTTTCTCTAGTGCACATGGAACATTCTCCAAGATAGGCCACATGCTGAGCCACAAAGCATACCTCAATAAAATTAAAAAGATAGAAATTGTGTCAGCTATCTTTTCAGACCATGATGCACTGAAAATGGAAGTTAACCGTACACAGAAATAGGGAGTCAAACCAAACACCTGGAAACTGAACAGCTCACTCCTGAACAACAAATGGGTCATAGAAGAAATCAAACAGGAAATCCAAAGATTTCTGGAAACAAATGAAAATGAAGACACCAACTATAAGAACTTGTGGGACACGGCAAAAGGCGTGTTAAGAGGGAAATTTATAGCTCTGCAAGCATTCATCAGGAAACAAGAAATGGCCCACATAAATAACCTGACTACACAGCTGAAGACATTAGAGAAAGACCAACAAAAGGAGCCCAACCCAGGCAGAAAAAAAGGAAATAATAAAACTTAGAGAGGAAATCAATGAGTTGGAAACCAAAAAAAACAATCCAAAAGATTAATGAAACCAAGAGCTGGTTTTTTGAAAAAATAAACAAGATTGACAAACCATTGGCAAGACTTGTAAGGACAGGGAAAGAGAGAACCCAAATAAACAGAATCAGAAATAAAAAGGGTGACATCACAACAGAAACCACAGAAATCCAAAAGATCATCAGAGATTACTTTGAGAGCCTGTATGCCGTGAAACATGAGAATCTAGAAGAAATGGATCAATTCCTGAAGTCCTATAACCTCCCACGGCTGAAACAAGAAGACCTCCAATACCTGAATAAGCCTATCACCATTGAGGAAATAGAAACAGTAATTAAAAGACTTCCCAAACACAAAAAGTCCAGGTCCAGACGGATTCCCTAGTGAACTCTACCAAACCTTTAAGGAGGACCTACTGCCAGTCCTGTTCAAGCTCTTCCAGGAAATAGAAGAAACAGAAACACTCCCAAACAGCTTCTACGAGGCACATATCACCCTGATACCCAAAGCAGGGAGAGACAACACAAAGAAAGAAAACTACAGACCAATATTCCTGATGAACACGGATGCTAAGATCTTCAACAAAATACTAGCAAACAGAATCCAAAGACTCATCAAGAAGATTATACATCATTACCAAGTAGGATTCATCCAGGGTATGCAAGGATGGTTCAACATTCGCAAGTCAATCAACATAATACATCATATCAATAAGAGAAAAAATAAAAACCATATGATCCTATCAATAGACGCAGAGAAAGCATTTGACAAGATCCAGCACCCATTCATGATTAAAACCCTCCAGAAAATGGGGAATTGAAGGGACTTTCCTCAAGATAGTTACAGCCATCTACCAAAAGCCCACAGCGAGCATCATTCTCAATGGGGGAAAGTTGAAAGCCTTCCCCCTGAGATCAGGGACAAGACAAGGTTGCCCACTCTCACCTCTTTTATTCAATATAGTACTGGAAGTACTTGCGATAGCAATCAGAGAAGAAAAGGACATCAAGGGCATCCAGATAGGCAAGGAAGAAGTCAAGCTATCATTATTTGCAGATGACATGATATTATACCTAGAGAACCCTAAACTCTCTACCAAAAAACTCCTAGAAACAATAGACGATATAGTAGAGTGGCAGGATACAAAATCAACACGCAAAAGTCGGTGGCTTTCCTATATACAAATAACGAAAGAGAAGAAAGGGATATTAAGGAAACAATTCCATTCACAATTGTGCCACAGAAAATCAAATACCTAGGAATCAACTTACCCAAGTGTGTAAAGGACCTGTACAAAGAAAACTACAAGACACTGCTCCAAGAGATAAAAGAGGACACAAGGAAATGGAAACACATTCCCTGTTCATGGATGGGGAGAATCAACATTGTCAAAATGGTAATACTCCCTAGTGCTCTATACAGATTCAATGCAGTCCCTATGAGGATACCCATGACATTCTTCAAAGAAATTGACCAAACAATCCTGAAATTTGTATGGAACGATAAACCCCCAAGGATAGCTAAAGCAATCCTCGGGAAAAAGAAGATGGGAGGCATCACCTTACCCAACTTCAAACTGTACTACATGGCAGTAGTAATTAAAACAGCATGGTATTGGAATAAAAACAGACCCGTGGACCTATGGAATAGAATTGAGTATCCTGACACCCAACCTCAAACACATGATCATTTAATCTTTGATAAAGGTGCAACGAGTCTAAAATGGAGTAAGGAAAGCCTCTTCAATAAGTGGTGTTGGGAAAACTGGGCAGCGACATGTAAAAAAATGAATTTGGACCTGTGTCCAACACCATGCACAAAAATCAGATCAAAGTGGATTAAAGATCTCAATATCAGACTTGAATCCATAAAGTACATTGAAGAAAATATAGGAAAAACCCTCCATGACATTGAAGCTAAAGGCATCTTCAAAGATGAAACATCTCTAACAAAGCAACTAGAAGAAAAGATAAATATATGGGACTTCATGAAACTAAAAAGCTTCTGCACCTCAAAAGAAACAGTGACTAAGATACAAAAAGCAGTCCACAGAATGGGAAAGAATATTCACCCAATACTCATCTGATAAGGGGTTAATATCCAGGATATATCAGGCACTGGTAGAACTTTACAAGAAGAAAACAAACAACCCCATCAAAAAATGGGGAGAAGAAATGAACAGAAACTTCAGCAAGGAAGAAATTCGAATGACCAAAAAATATATGAAAAAATGCTCATCATCACTAATCATCAGAGAGATGCAAATCAAAACAACAATGAGATACCACTTTACACCACAGAGACTGGCACATATTCAAAAGAACAAGAACAACAAGTGCTGGCGTGGGTGTGGGGAAAAGGGGACACTCATCCATTGTTGGTGGGAATGCCGGCTGGTACAGCCTTTCTGGAAAACAATATGGACATTCCTCCAAAGACTAGAAATTGAACTCCCATTTGACCCAGCCATACCACTCCTGGGAATCTACTCTGGGAAACCAAAAATACGCAGCGGAAACACCATCCCTACTTTTATGTTCATAGCAGCATTATTCACAATAGCCAGAATCTGGAAGCAACCAGAGTGCCCGAAAATAGATGACTGGAAAAAAGCTTTGGTACATCTACACAATGGAATACTATGCAGCTGTTAGGAAAAATGAAGTTATAAAATTTGCCTACAAATGGATGGACATGGAGAAGATTATGTTGAGCGAAATTAGCCAGAAGGGAGAGAGACAGTTACAGAATGACTGCATTTATCTGCATAACATAAATATATAGGTACATATTATGATACCAATATCCAAGGTCAAGTGAAACATACATCAGGAGGTCCTGTCAAAGGTGGAAATTATCACAAACGTGTGGGAGTCAGAGGCTAGGTAAGACAGAAAATGGAACAGTGTGCTAACAATTGTGAGGGTACTAATGCCAACCTAGAACTGAGCATTAAATAGAGGCAAAAGGATACACATGACAACCCTTTAATGTATGTTTTGTAATCCATAGTCTGGAGAGGAAGGAAAAGAGAAAGATAGAGAAATGGAAAGAAATAAAGAACCTGCCATGGAGGAGGGCTGGGGAGGGGGGGGGGAACCGGGGACGTTGGTGGTGAGAGATGGGCACTGGTGGCGGGATGGGTGCTGCTACACTGTATGACCAAAACCCAAATATGAACTTTTTAATTGTATATCTTTGTAATTGTAAAAATAAAAAATTAAAAAAAAA